>CM029627.1:35622097-35777097 GCA_017311315.1 Dendrocalamus latiflorus | reverse complement strand
TTATGGCATGCTAACTAAACCTTGGAGCCATCGCCTTGTTCCACATGGTCAGGCCTCGGACGGATTCGTCTTGTCGTGGGTGCCATCGGGCTCTCTACGGAAAAGAAGTATGCGGAGGAGACGTACGATTCGGAAGGTTATAATAAGGGCTGTCCATGGCCGCGGCGGCCGCACTACTACAGAAAGCCTAATATTAGACACCAAATCATAGACGGTTTTGTGAAACCGTCTGTGATGTACACGGTTTTAATTTGAAAGCCGTCTATGGTATTTGTGATGAGAAAAAGGAGTATCACAGACGGTTCTTACAGCTGAACCGTCTGTGATACTGGAATATCACAGACGGTTTTATAATAAAAACCGTCTGTGATATTCCAGATTATCACAGACGGTTTGTATTATAAAACCGTCTGTGATATGTTTCCTGCCTTGCAATTCTCCAAAATTTCATAATTTCCCGCCTGAGTCTGAGTAGGATTCAGTTTTGACACACCTTCAGTAAAACAGGCATAACTTTTGCATACGGTGTCCGTTTTCGACGTTCTTGTACTCGTTGGAAAGCTAACGACGAGTCCGATCCAAAAAATGGCCAGCTTGCGCCAGTCGCCCTCCGAGACCCCGAAAATCGGCCATCTTTGGACCTAAACTTGTGTCGCAAGTTTTTGATTTCTGTTTTTGCCTTTTTTCTTGGTCTTCCTTTAGAAATTTTGATTTTGCTTCAACTGAAAAGTTGTAGATCTCTTCGAAACATTTCAAATGAGTATATATAAGCTATATAAAACTTTGCTATTTTATCTTTTCAGACTAGTTGCTTATATTGTATCGGTATATAAAATTTTGTGCTCTAATTCACAGACGGTTTTATATATAAAACCGTTTGTGATATGCATTCATCACAGACAGTTCTATATATAGAACCGTCTGTGATAATCTGACTGCTGGGCCCATCGATCCTCCTCAACCCAATCTCCGTTCCCGCACCAAAAATTTCGAACTCCCGCCTCTCACTCCCTCTCCCTCCCGTATAAATATAACCTAACCCAGCCTGTCTCCTCTTCCTTGCTATGCTCCTCCTTGCTATCCTCCTCCTTGCTCTCCTCCTGCTTGCTATTCTCCTCCTCCTTGCTATTCTCCTCCTCCTTGCAGACGACGCATAAGTCTACGGGAGGCAAGACACCGCAGAAGCAACTAGCTTGTGCCAACCGTGCAGGGGCGAGAAGGCATCCAACTCATGCGTTGCATCAGGGGCGAGAAGGTATAGAAGATCTTTGTTTTTTCTCTATTCTTGTTGTGTAACCTGCTTGTTGTTTTGGGATATTGTAATCTTTTTCTTTGTTCTTGTTGTGTAACCTATTGTTCTTGTTGTGTAACCTGCTCGTTGTTTTGGGATATTGTAATGGTAGGCTCTAATCTTAATAAAAATAGATGTTTTATGTTTGTGAAATGAATTGAGATGTGAATTGGATGTATATATATACATGTTGATCTGCTTGTTTCAGAGGGCATGGCTAGCATTTCCTGAGGCTAGCCAATAAATAGAAATAGATTTAGGAGTAGAAGGGAATATCACAGACGGTTTTTATTATAAAACCGTCTGTAATACGGAAATATCACAGACGGTTTTATAATAAAACTGTCTGTGATTTATAAATATCACAGACGGTTTTTAGTTAAAAACCGTCTGTGATATTAAAATCACAGACGGTTCGAAAACCGTCTGTGATGACCTCGTATTATCACTGACCCATAAATTCAGACGGTTCACAAAACCGTCTGTGATGACGTTTTTAAACCGTTTGTGATGACCTTTTCTGTAGTAGTGCCAGCTGCTCGCCACCCACGTCGTGCAGATATTTGGTCGTCGCTGGCGTGGGTGAACTGCACCATTGGTTGAACTCATCTTAGGCCTGCTCCGCGTTTCGGCCGACTACGATGTGAGCTGAGGTTGAACTCATCGGGGCGTGGCGTATTCTGGGGTTCGCCGAGAACGACAATGGAGACACGACGCAGACGGCAGACTGAGCGTAATGGCGGCTTGATGTGGTTGGTTATTAGGCGGATACGAGCTCCCACAAACTGAGCAGCAGCAGGGAACAACGGAGATGGCCAGCTGGGGTTGTGGCCGCAGTAATCAATCATTTTGATGTTTCCATGGCTCCCAAAGCAGAACCCCATACCCAAGTCTAATTTGTAGAAGCGCAAGGGCAGAAAGGAAAAAATTTTGGGCTTAAATGCAAAATGTCATTGATTTTAGAGCATAAAATCAGTTTTTATCGATAGCAACGTACAACATTCAGCTGGGATATATAAAAACCTCAGTTGATCAATTCCACACTTATCATCTGCCCAATCCAAAAGGAACAATCTGTCGATTTGCCCGGACGGCTCTTGAGTCAACTCCCGAGTCTTCACCCTGCAATTACTAAGCTGTCACTCGATTAGGCTAAAATAAACTGATTTATAACTAAAATTACACTGCAATTAACTAAAATTACACTGTAACTAATAATAATTTATTTAACGTAACTAAATTAAAAAATTAAAAATTAAAAATAGGTTAGCCTATCATTTATAATGCAAACAAATATGGAAAAAACCGGTAAAGAGCTTAAAAAACCACAAAACCAGAAAAAGATGAAATTTAAAAATATGTTAGAAATTTAAGTTGAAATGTGTGGGGCCTAAATTAGCTGTAGACCCACAAAGGCAAGCGGTCTTTTCCTTATATATGAGAAAAGTTGGATTTGTCGTGGAATTCTAAGGTCCTATATCTGATTAATCTACTACACCATTATAATCTAACCCATTCAAAGAAGCACTCCTTTTCTTTTAATTAGCGTAGGAATTCCTAGCCATTTGGAGTAAATTTAGTGTTTGGAGTGAATTTGATGGCTCTTTTTATACAGATAGATGGCTCAAAATGGCAACGCTTGCTGGATAATTCAGAAAACGTATAACAACAAGTATATAAATAGAAAAATTGAGTAGTGGTAGTGGTACATGCGCAAGCAAGTAAAGATGCAGTGCGTGTTGTACTGCAAAATTAGCGGCTTCGACACGTTAAAACTGGATGAAAGTCAATGATGCATTATCTCGATCTGTTTTCCGACCGGAGTTTGTTTGATAGGACATAGCTTCTTTTTAGAGGGATTTGTTAGGACATAGCTAAAGCGACTACTAGGGATGGACTTGGCTTTTCCTGTGACATTTCTCGGAAAGATAATGTTTAACTCTAGAGAATTATTATTTGCCACTTCATTGCAACCCCATTTTCTCTTCTACCATCCAAAAATGTCACATCTCTCTTTTGCCACTTCCTTAGCATGCTTCTGTCTTTTGCCATTCCCGTCCGGTCAATACTGGTTGCCAGGACATGGATTTCATGAATCAACCGTTCAACGCCCCCTCTCATGGGTTAGAAATTTCTGGCATCAGGTTGGCATTTCCGATGTTACATTACACCTGTGACATTGAGTCATGAAGACCATATTTGCCTTCCAATGAATGGCTTGGATATTTGGGTAAATTCTCCATGTCGCTGTTCAAACTTGGATCACTCTCGCATTGACTTGACTTGGAGTCTTGCCCTACCTGTGGACATTGGTTTGGTGATGACCTGAGAAGTTGCAATTATGGAGACGCACGAAACCGGATTTCATCTCAGGGCAAAATCGGTCCTTAAGCGCCTGCAGCTCCGTAAGCACGGAAAGTGATGATGCGGACTCCCTTTTGCTTTCGTACGTAGCAGGCCACCGTCTTGCGCTATTTTGTTCTTTGATTGCTTCCTAGGCGTGCATAAACTTTGCTGTTGACCAAATGTATTGATTACCTTCAATTTTCTTCTATGAAGTATCCATAATCCCCATATTCTTATCTCCTCGATGTAGCCTGCCTCCTCATCTTTGTCCAATTGGCAAAAAACGGTGTAGCACCATTTGGTCAGGCAAAAACCTCATCATTGCGTTTCACCGGTGCCACTCTGCTGTAATCGCGGGTCGCTTTGCTATGCTACGTTTTTTTACGAAGCTTTGCTACGTTACGTTGCATATACATCTTTGTCCACTTGGCAAGAAAGCAATGCAGAACATATATCTAATACTGTTTCAGAACACATATAACCGGTTTCAGAGGCTAGACACACTCGTGGAGCAGTAGACTGAGTAGAGTGCATATCGATGGGCCTCCTTGATGCAATACTTATTTCTCTGCTCCAACATATTTCTAATACTGTTTCAGAACACACATATAGCCGGCGTCCTAACGAGACAAGATAGCAATAGGACCCTTCGCTCTAACGCCTCCCTCGCCGGCTGTCAAGGAGCTGCGGCTTAGGTGCAGTCGGGTCGGATCCTTATATCTAAGAAAAGTTAGATTTGTCGTGGAATTCTAAGGTCTTATATCTGATTAATCTACTAACCTAACCCATTAAAAGAAGCGGTCCTTTTCTTTTAGTTAGCATAGGAATTTCTAGCCGTTTGGAGTGAATTTCATGGCTCTTTTTATACAGATAGATAGCTCAAAAATGGCAACGCTTTCTGTTTAATTCAGAAAAAGTAAAACAACAAGTGTATAAATATAAAATTTGAGTAGTGGTACATGCACAAGCAAGATGCAGTGCATGTTGAAGTGCAAAATTAGCGACTTCGACACGTTAAAACTGGATGAAAGTCAATGATGCATTATCTCATCTCTTTCCCGACCGGAGTTTGTTTCACAGGACATAGCTTCTTTTTAGAGGGATTTGATAGGACAATAGCTAAAACTACTACTAGGATGGGCTTGGCTTTCCCTGTGACATTTCACCGAAAGATAATGTTTAACTCTAGAGAATTATTTTTTGCCACTTCGTTTGCAACCTTATTTTCTCTTCTACCAACAAAAAATGTCACTACCACTGTATAGCCCAAACGCCCTTTACTAATATATGTATGACATACGTGGATATATTTATATATATCTTTACTAATATAAAAGAGAAGTTTTTTCGTTCACCACCTTCTCCCTATCACCCTCGCATAAGAAAGAGATGTGACCCATTATGGCCATGCACTTTCTTAATTCAACTACATCGAGAGATCCAGAAATATCTCTCCTATTATATAGGAGGTGCAAATTCCATTTTGATCGCTCATATTTCTCTGCGTGTTCCATAGCAAACCCAAAAGTTACCTTTATGACCACCCAGTCACGGAGTAGTGTTTGGTCACTCTTAGGTAAACCATTACACATGTCGGAAACAATGACAATCTCAGATCTAAGGATCCTATGTATACTATGTATGAGATAAACTTATAACACTTAGGAATATAACAATTTCTGCAGTGTCTCATGATGGGTCAATCCAACATCATATTCTTTAACATGTGTATATATTATTGATTTGATATCTTATATCCATAATCTTTGAAACATGATCATCAATCAATACATGTGCTAATCTGTAAATCATAATGGCCCCACATAATGATATAAAATTAGAGATAATTTAGAATAACATCAAAATATGAATAAAGAGTTTCACGAATAAGTCACATACTTGTTGATCAATATGAAAGATATTTATTCAAGAGATAAAACAATATTTTATTTAAATGATTATAAATATAAAAACGATACAATTATCTTTACGAGTGGTTTGTTAGGCGGATACGAGCTCCCACAGACCCAGCACAGGCAGGGAACAACGGAGATTGCTAGCTGGGGTTGTGGCCGCAGAAATCATTTCGATGTTTCCATGGCTCCCAAAGCAAAACCCCATACCCAAGTCTAATTTGTAGAAGCGCAAGGGCTGAAAGGAAAGAATGTTGGGCTTAAATGCAAAATGTCATTGATTCTAGAGCATCAAATATTTTTTATCAATAGCAACATACGACATTCAGCTAGGATATATAGGCCCTGTTTTTTTCAGCTTCTAAAAGCTGCTTTTCGGCTTTTTTACAGTAACTAGCTTTTAAACGGAGTATTTTTTTTCAAGATAGGATCTACTAATTAATTGTAGTACATACTTTACTGACTTCATTTATATTGATAAAAACCGCACATGAGTTTCTGTTACTCTGTAATCTCTCTTACAAACAGCCTAAAAACGACAAACCGCAGCCAAAAGCCAAAAGCCGCAGCCAAACCACACGTATCATCTGCCCAATACAAAAGCATCCGAACAATCTGTCAATTTGTCCTGACGGCTCTCGAGTCAACTCCTAGTCCTGAGTCCTGACCAGGTAACCCACTAACACAACATAATTAATGCGAATTCTAAATTAGCTGCAGACCCACAAAGGCAAGCAGTATTTCCCTTATATCTGAGAAAAAGTTGGGTTTGTCATGGAATTCTAAGGTCCTATATCTAATTATTCTACTGCACCGTTGTAATCTAACCCATTAAAAGAAGCGGTCCTTTTCTTTTAGTTAGGTAGAAATTTCTCGCCATTTGGAGTGAATTTGATGGCTCTTTTTATACAGACTAGTAGTGTGCCCGTGCTAACGCTACGGTAAAATACAAAACAAGATAAAATTTGTAAAAAATAAAACGAACAATCAGATTCATTAAGATTCACGTCTCATATATTGTATAACCAAATATTTTTGTCACATAATGAATATCACATAACAACTGATCCTTTGAGGAGGCGACAACATCATTGGACTCACCCACCAACGACTTTCTCCATCCCCACATTGTTTAAACTTGTCTCCATCTGTGATTATGTTATTTGATACATCTCCAAATACGCGTCGGCCTCCTTTTGTCCGGTCCATTAGGACAAGTTATTGAGTTGTAGTATCGGCAATGTTCACTTATTCCTCTTCTTCTTCTGTCTATAACACAAACAGTACATATACTGTGGGTAAGTGAAAAAGCAAAAGTAGGCTAGACAGTGTAGCGCATCCGACAATAGGGTGCTCAAATGATTTGCAGTAATCCACATTGCAGTACAGGTCAATGGAAGCACAAACCAAATTTGCAGTACAGTAGGCAATTTATTTGCATGACATTGTGATGAGATTTTTCTTAAGACGGCAAATTAGTAGGAACTGAAAAGAGGTGTCCTGCTGCTCATCGTCGGGCAGTATGGTCGACGTACCTGGGTGAAGCAGGCGGAACAGGTTCTGTTGGACGAACTGGTTCCTAATGTAATGATCTCATTAGTCTCCTTAAAACACTGTTGTAAAGGCTTACAACCTCCCAGGAAGATCTATCATTCAGAGGATGACAGAATACTCATTTTGAACACCTTTAGCTCAACATGTAATACTGCTGGACTTTTAAATTATGTTCAAAATCATTGCACAGAAAGAATTTTTAAAACAATCAGTTCAGATATAACTACACACAATGCATTGAAGTCATAATTTAGATGTACAATTCGAAATCTTACAAAAGCCAAATAGAAATCTGTGTAAAATTCCTTCATCAAAAGGGCACTTATGCAAAACAATACTCAAAACAGCTTACAATATAAAAGATTGAAGAAAACCAGAATAATCAATGCAGTACAACCAAGCCATTCAATCATTTGCTTATATGGATATGTGGAGAAAGGGCATAACCATATGGAATATTACATACATGAAAATTCTGAATACAGACAGTTCCATGGACCATACCTCAAAAAAGGTGTCACCGTAACGTGAGAAGTTGAGATCTGAGGACTCGATAATTTTGGCAACAAGTTCCTGTAAGCAAAGCACCATTCTTCAGAATTGATATATCCAAAGAAGAAGTCAAAGCAATATATCCAAAGGTCTCTGGTCAGTTTTAGTTACAAATTTAGAAGTTAGTTTGATATGAACATTCTATCAGTCCAACTTATCTTCAAGCTGGTCATAACAATAAGCACCATAATTTATTAGCTATTATGCAATTCCTTCGTTATTTCTCATGAAACTTGGATATATACATGAAACGTTTGCATTGACCACACTAAGAGATAACCATGATATATGAACAAAGTTGTGTACGAGGCAGAGGTGTTGACAAGGTATTGATCAAACCCTGAATTTCATATGACATACAGGTTAGATGTTTGCTCACCAACCTCTTACCATCTTATAAATAATGTAAAGTTGAGATGTCAAGAATGTTTTAGAAAGCAAAACTGCATCTCTCATGAGTAGAAAGTACAGTTGAGACGTCAAGAATGTTTTACAAAGCCTAACTACAGATCTCTCATGGGTATAAAGTACAGGTGAGATGCCAATAGTATGTTTAACAAGGACAAACCAAATCTCCAGCATTATCCAGATAAATCTGGACAATTGCATCAGAGAATGATGCAGGGTCCAAAGGAGCTGCGATATTCCGTTTGCGGGTCTTAATCCGCTGGCCTCTGTAATATTTGCATAACAGAAAATTATATTGACATGGATAATTTTATTACATGAGCCTTTCAAAGAAGTTTTGCAATCTATCACAACACTATGCATTGACACTGTTGGCAGTAATACAAGGGAGGTAAATCACAACTTATAATAAGAAAACCATGTAAAGCAAGTACAATTCATGACGGAGAAGATTTCATATGTTAAGAGGATAAAAAATTACAAAAATTTACATTAATACAAGCGTAAAAGATCAACACAGCCAAGGGATGGTCAATGTCAACAAAAACTTACTTAGGTGCATCCCCAAATGTTGATTCGTGATAGCTCAAAATTAAGAAAACTAATGAAATTTGAACATGCAACAACATTCTGGCCCAATTTGCTGCAACTGCTTCTATTGAAATATTACCATTTATCAACAAGGATATACAAATTTAAACATAATGAACAAAAGAAATTAAAGGAGGCTACTCTTTTAGCCGAAAGTACACGCTATTGAGAAATCTAGGACATATAGACCATGACGTATGAGTAAAGGGGTGATATCCATAACAATATGATCAAGTAATACAAGAAAAAGTAAAACACAAAAGTATGAGTAACCGCAAGAGTGTTACCCAAGAGTGGGCTTCTCCTTCGAGCTGCAAAGAAAAAAGAAAACAGAAATTAGGCATACCATGGAAAACGAAAACTGCCATCTCCAGCTACCATATGGAAACAAAATAGTGACAGCTAGACCTTTCTTCTCCACAAATAAGATATACAGCCCTAAACATGTACTGCTATGATTCATTTATTCACGCTTCATTGAGCACTTAGAACAGAAAGAGGGAAGATGCAAAATGTCCTACCGAAAGCAAAACATGGGATGGTTGTTTAATTCCTACTTTTGTCAATCATTCCTGAGATGCTAAGATCTAACATACAAGTTATCAAAAAGATCTATATTATTACCCATATAGATCAAACAAAATCACAGGTTTTCATCAATCCTGTATTTCTCTGTTGCTAAAACTAACGTCCCACTGAAACGACATTCTTAAATAATCAACAGAAACATAACATTGCTATGCTCGTGAAGAAGAAATTTGAGGTTATTCCCAAGCGTCTAGAATAAACAAATTAACAGTTGTCAAACGAATAAGGCAACAAATCAAGATTTTGTCAAAATAAAAGGGAAACTGGGAAACAAATAACAATTGTCAAAAAAAAATAAATCTACAGACCAACCACCAAATAGTTAGCGTAATTTCAAGCCATTAGCAAAATGGTCGAAAATCTTAAGAAAAATGTGTGCTAGCTTTTAATGTATGATCAGGCTGGTAACCCACACGATGAACTTCAGAAGATAGACACACAAGCATGCAACACTTTGCCAACACACTATATGCATACACAGGTTTTTTGGTGGGTTTTCCAGTGTGACAAAACATTTTTTTAAAAAGGCGGCAATCTTCATCCAACTTCCCATGTGCAGTTCAATTTGATTGGACCAAAACTATGCTTGAAAACTCAGATATAAGCTCACCGTAACTTACTATACTATACAAACTTGTCATGCTACCCTGAAATCTAAATCTCGATACTACTTCCGTAAATCCCAATTCTCTCTCTAGCACTGTATTAAAACACAATGACAGCAGGAGACAAAAAAACCGAATCTTTTAATCACCGTACCACTTCCTGGCGACTTGAACCGACGAGCCAACGCCTCCAGTCGCCGCCATCTCCACCTCCGCCGCCGCCTCCACCTCCGCCTCCACCTCGGGACTCTTCTCAGCCACCTTCTGCACGACCGCCGCGCGCTGCATAAACTGCACCACCACACACACACACAAACAACAACCCCCCCATGAGATGCCAAGCCACGGCGAGGGAAGAACCGGGGACAAAAGGGCTCCTCAACTTTAGATTCCTGAGGGTACTCGAGAGCTCCCGCTTCGCTGCCATCGTCCTGTATGGCGCCGCCGCCGCTCTTCGCTGCTTCTATGCCTCTCCCTCTCTGTCCCCCCAATTTAAGGTTAGGGTTTGAGGGGATTGCGTAGCATTCAAATATGGTACTTTATTTGCACAAGTATATAATGCATAATACACGTATAATGCAAAGTAGTAACACAGAGAAAGTAAAAAAAATACCTCAGTTTACCGAGCAAATCATGTGTATAGTAACGTACATTTAGTTTTTAACATTCCTAGTACATCTTATTCTTCAGTTTACCAGTGGAAATTAAAATCTACTACCACATATGCTTCTCTGAGCTACTGTAAGCCTGATAAATGAGTAGATGACAGAAAGTGACAACAACCGTGGAAGTTAGATACAAAACTGCAGTGGCAAGAGTGTTTCAAACAGACCACACATTTCATCATGAAATTCCTAAAGACTACTAAATGCTATATAATCATATCCAATTGTGCATGCACATACCCATTTTTCGATGCTAGGAATGTTGGATCAGCATAGGTAGCCCTTGCAACTGCAGGTGACCTGGGTAGCAACTGAGGTTTTTCACCAAGTTTAGGAACCAAGGTACCTCCAAACTGTACTAACGCCATTGGATGTTTCTTGGGTACACTACAGAGCTTCAATCTTCAATGTGTAGCTGCAATTTTACTGAGGCAAAGTTAAGAATCTTGCTTACATTAGATTTCCCAATAATGCAAGTATCATTTGAAGTGAGAAGGCGCCATGTATAAATACTACTCAGTGGACAGTAGTTACAATAACCCCCCATCCTAAATTGTTAATGTGGTGTATCATCAGGGGCGGATCAGTGGCGTATGCAGGACTCAAATGGAGCCGGTGCTAGTGGGACAACGGTTAATACGATATACATGCAAAATACGCTCAACTGAAACGCAGAATCTAAAAAGCCCATCAATTTGGCACCCTACCAAATCCATGAACCACTGACTCCCTCTGCCCAGGCACCAACTGCTTGCTAATTAGTTCATGCACAACGCCAATAGTCTTTTAGACATCCCTTCGAACAACTTATGGGCAAGTTTAGGAGATTCACTGGTAGCAAATAATGACAAGTCGCGCAGCTAAAAAAAACATTGGTAATAAGCACTCTACATGATTTCCATTGGCTTTTAAAGCTTCAGCAACAAGATTGGGGAATGTCCAATCATCTGCCTTGGGTCCTATCCTACGGGAAAGGCGCGGACCAAAAATTCTGGAAAATAAGCTTGCTGCTATTAGTACTCCACCACGCAGCAAACAAATCCGCAACAAACCTGGATGGGTCGGAGAAGAAAGATTTGGGATTTGATTGCTCGCAGCATAGAAACGGAAGGCCAGAAGAAAAGAAATCAATCCAAGTCCAAGATGGGAGGCGACAACGAACAAATTGGATCTAAGTGAAACGAAACTAAAGCTAGTTAGGGCTTCCTTACCGAGAAAAGAAATTAGCCCAGATGGATCTCCTCTCCGCTCCACCCCACGCCGGTCCAGTAGGGGAGGGGGAGGGGGGAGAGTTCCTCGGAGACGGCGTGCCTGGCTGGAAGGAGGCGGCCCCGCGGCGGAGCTGGCGAAGCGCTGGGGGAGGAGATTCGATGGTTCGAGCGGGTTGGGGGAGCCGAGTCGGGAGATAAGAAGATATGCTGAGGACGCGTGGCCTCTGGCCGAACGCTGAAGGGTCTATTCTCGGTGGTGGGAGGCAGGAGGCGGCGGAGGAGGACGGAGGGGAGGAGCGCACGGGTTTAGCTGGGGGAGGCAGGAGCGAGGTCGTTGGGGGTGTGCGTGGGCGACGGTGGGTTTAGGTTCGATGTGCATGATCCAAATAATTTTGGCCTTTGGATTTTCAATGAGTAAGAGAAGAAGATTTGAGAAGAGATCCAGGCTATTCATTTGTATGAAGTTGAAATCCTTTGGTACACAAATCTGGGTGGACTTAGATTAGGCATGACTGTGAGGGTGGTTAAGGGGGTGGATTTAGTAAAGAAAATTTTGATGTATTATAGAGTAGGGTAGATAGATGGCTCAAAATGGCAACGATTGCTGTTTAATTCAGAAAAAGTAAAACAACAAGAATATAAATAGAAATTTTGAGTAGTTGTACATGCACAAGGAAGTATGATGCAGTGCATGTTGAAGTGCAAATTAGGGGTGCTTATTTAGGTTTTTTTTGTGACTTTTGGTTTTTTAATGTAGTTGAATTATTTTGAACTGTGGTAGCTGGTAGTATTTTTAGCGTTATTAAATTTTAAAAAATAATACAGAAAAATAGGTTATCACATCATGGACAATACAAAGGACATGAGAAAAAAAAAGGAAAGGCCTCCGCGGGCGCGCGAAACGCTCTCGTGCGAGCAGACCGGGGGAGGTTTTAATAACTCTGATTTGATAGGACAATAGCTAAAACTACTAGGATGGGCTTGGCTTTCCCTTCTACCATCCAAAAATGTCACTACCAGTGTATAGCCCAAACGCCCTTTACTAATATATGTATGACATACGTGTATATATTTATATATATCTTTACTAATATAAAAGAGGAGTTTGTTTGTTCACCACCTTCTCCCTATCACCCTCGCATAAGAAAGAGATGTGACCCATTATGGCCATGCTGATATCTCTCCTGTTATATAGGAGGTGCAAATTCCATTTTGATCGCTTATATTTCTTTGCGTGTTCCATAGCAAACCCAAAAGTTACCTTTATGACCACCCAGTCACGGAGTAGTGTTTGGTTACTCTTAGGTAAACCATTATACATGTCGGAAACAATGACAATCTCAGATCTAAGGATCCTATGTATACTATGTATGAGATAAACTTATGACACTTAGGAATATAACAATTTCTACAGTGTCTCATGATAGGTCAATCCAACATCATATTCTTTAACATGTGTTTATATTATTGATTTGATATCTTATATCCGTGATCTTTGAAACATGATCATCAATCAATACATGTGCTAATCTGTAAATCATAATAGCCCCACATAATGATATGAAATTAGAGATAATTTAGAATAACATCAAAATATGAATAAAGAGTTTCACAAATAAGTCACATACTTGTTGATCAATATGAAAGATATTTATTCAAGAGATAAAACAATATTTTATTTTAATGATTATAAATATAAAAGCGATACAATTATCTTTACGAGTGGTTTGTTAGGCGGATACGAGCTCCCACAGACCCAGCACAGGCAGGGAACAACGGAGATTGCCAGCTGGGGTTGTGGCCGCAGAAATCATTTCGATGTTTCCATGGCTCCCAAAGCAAAACCCAGGGCCGGTCCTGAGATTTTAGGGGCCTAGGGCGAAACTAGAAATAGGGGCCCTAGTATAAATATCTAAATATAAATCCACATACACACACACATATATATATCTAATTTTACCAACAAACACTTAAAATACGTTATGTATTAAAGAAAAATTCATATCAAAGAATTTATAGATATTACCTTAAAAATTTCTTCTAACATTTCTAGATGCGAAGTCATTGATGATGATATTGATATCAATCTCATCCAATAATTGAGATGAGAGAGCATCCTAACACCCCCGGCCCGGGCGGCGCAGTGCAGGGGCGTGTCGCCCTTCTTGTTGCTCGTGTCCAGGAGGTGCTTGAACTTGCCGTAGATCGCCGTTGCGCTCTCCAAGAACTCGTCGCCGTCTCCACAGGACGCTACCACATGGAGGACGGAGTCCCGCCCAACGGTCACCGCCTCGCTGGGGCTGCAGCATCAGACTTCTCAGCGTCGATGGTTTGGAGGTCGGAGCCGGCCTCCTTAACGTCGACAATGACTTCACGAGACAATGCCACCGGCTGAGGCGCTGCCAGCGCCGTTGCGTATTCTTCCTTGTTCAGAAGACGCTTTAGCCGCTCCAAATCGCCGCGGTGCGCGGCCATGAGCAGCTCGGGATGCGGCTGCACCCCCTTATTTGGCTTGCTCTGCATGTTGGAATCCATTCTTGATAGTAGTATAGTACCCGGCAGTTCCTCGCGTATTATGTGCGTGTGTGTGTTTGGTTGCCTCAAAGTATAAAGAGAGGTAGATGAGATTCTTCCTCAAACTTCACGTAAGTTGGAACAGTCCGCCTGTTACGGATTGGCTCTAGTTCTTTTGGTTCTTTACCTCCGGGAACACGCGACTTTATCCACATACAACTGTTTAAGGAGGCCTTTTCGAAAGATTAGATAAGTGCATAGCCCACATCTTTCAAAACAGAACAAACACTGCCGCAAGATTTGCGCTCAGCGAACCCATGGGCCATTGGGCCCACACAACGCGACCTGACCAAAATGCAGCTGCTAGCATATATACATGTATATGGGCCCCGACACTTTGGGGGCCCGGGGCGGCCGCCCCGCTCGCCCCCCTCCAGGGCCGGCACTGGCAAAACCCCATACCCAAGTCTAATTTGTAGAAGCGCAAGGGCTGAAAGGAAAGAATGTTGGGCTTAAATGCAAAAATGTCATTGATTCTAGAGCATAAAATATTTTTTATCGATAGCAACATACCACATTCAGCTAGGATATATGGCCCTGTTCTTTTCAGCTTCTAAAAGCTGTTTTTCGGCTTTTCTACAGTAATTAGCTTTTAAACGGAATATTTTTTTTCAAGATAGGATCTACTAGTTAATTATAGTATATACTTTACTGACTTCATTTATATTGATAAAAACCGCATATGAGTTTCTGTTACTCTGTAATCTCTCTTACAAACAGCCCAAAAACTACAAACCGCAGCCAAACCACACGTATCATCTGCCCAATACAAAAGCATCCGAACAATCTGGCAATTTGTCCTGACGGCTCTCGAGTCAACTCCTAGTCCTGACCAGGTAACCCACTAACACAACTGATGCAAATTATAAATTAGCTGCAGACCCACAAAGGCAAGCAGTATTTCCCTTGTATCTGAGAAAAAGTTGGGTTTGTCATGGAATTCTAAGGTCCTATATCTAATTATTCTACTGCACCGTTGTAATCTAACCCATTAAAAGAAGCGGTCCTTTTCTTTTAGTTAGGTAGAAATTTCTCGCCATTTGGAGTGAATTTGATGGCTCTTTTTATACAGATAGATGGCTCAAAATGGCAACGCTTGCTGTTTAATTGAGAAAAAGTAAAACAACAAGAATATAAATAGAAATTTTGAGTAGTTGTACATGCACAAGGAAGTATGATGCAGTGCATGTTGAAGTGCAAATTAGGGGTGCTTATTTTGGGTTTTTTTTGTGGCTTTTGGTTTTTTAATGTAGCTGAATTATTTTGAGCTGTGGTAGCCGGTAGTATTTTTAGCGTTATTAAAATTTTAAAAATAATATAGAAAAATAGGTTATCACATCATGGACAATACAAAGGATATGAGAAAAAAGGAAAGGCAGAAAAACAAAAACTACAAAAAAAAATAAAGTAAAGAATATTAAACTAAAAACCAAAAATCAAAAGCTGAAACCGAAAGGAAGGCGGAACTTTGACACACTAAAACTGGATGAAAGTCAATGATGTATCATACCAGCCATATACCCCGCGGGATTCCGGCGAGCGCGTGAGGCCACGTCGCCCCGAATCCTCCCCCGGCCGGCGCGTGTCGGCGCGTTTTGCGTACGGCCGGGGGAGGCATTTTCCTTGACTTTTTTGGAAATTACGTAAAGGACCTTTTTTCTCGCAAAAAAGTCCCTGCAAGTTTTTTTTACAAAAAAAAATTTTGGATGGCGCCCCGCGGGTTTCCAGAATTACGTATAGGTCCTTATTTACTTACGTGCGGGTCCTTACAGGTCCTCGGTTTTTTACAAAAAAGACCTTTGATTTTTCCAAAATTACGCATGTGTCCTCAATTTTTTTTATGAAGCCCCTGCGAATTATCGTCTCTTTTACTTTGGTCCACACGGTAGCTAGCGCGGGGTGCGCCGCGCTTATACGGCTAGTTATCTCTATCTGTTTTCCGACCGGAGTTTATTTGATAGGACATAGCTTCTGTTTAGAGGGAGGGATTTGATAGGACATCCTACTACTAGGGATGGACTTGGCTTTTCCTCTGACATTTCTCGGAAAGATAAAGTTTAACTCTAGAGAAAAAAAATTTGCCACTTGATTGCAACCCTATTTTCTGTTGTAACTTCCAGAAATGTCACATCTCTCTTTTGCCACTCTTCCGTTAGCATGCTTCTGTCTTTTGCCATTCCCGTCCGGTCAATGCTGGTTGCCAGGACATGGATTTCATCAATCAACCGTTCAACGGCCCCTATCATGGGTTAGAAATTTCTGGCATCAGGCTGGCATTTTCGATGTTACATTACACATGTGACATTGAGTCATGAAGACCATATTTGCCTTCCAATGAATGGCTTGGATATTTGGGTAAATTCTCCATGTCGCTGTCCAAAACATGGATCACTCTCGCATTGACTTGACTTGGAGTCTTGCCCTACCTGTGGACATTGGATTGGTGATGCCCTGAAAAGTCGCAATTATGGAGACGCACGAAACCCATGGAAACCGGATTTCATCTCAGGGCACAATCGGTCCTTAAGAGCCTGCAGCTCGGTAAGCACGGAAGTGGTGGTGCGGACTCCCTCTTGCTTTCGTACGTAGCAGGCTACCGTCTCGCGCTATTTTGTCCTTTGATTGCTTCCTAGGCATGCATAAACTTTGCGAATTTTTTTTACGAATAATTATTTTTTATTTAAAATTACAGAAATATATATTCAAATTTTTTTATAAAAATAGCCTCCAGTCGTTCAATGAGAGAGCGACTGGAGCCAATCGACCAACGCGGGGGGGGGGGGGGGGATTGGAAATAGTCGCCTCTCATTGGGTGACCGCACTCAGCCCTCGTGATTTTTTAAATTTTGTCAATTTTGTAGTTTTTAATTGGAAAAAATCTGCTGGAGTTGTAATAAAAGTTTATGTTTATTATATGTTGTAGGTGCGTAAAAAATTTTGGGAAATTTTTTTAGAAACGATTGACCGTAGAACTATCGGTACGTACGATGGTATGTGATATTTTGATGTTACTGAGAATTTGTGTACGGAGAAAACTGGTATGTTAATATTGTTAGATGACTTGTTATGTGTATCATGGAATGCGAAAAGACGAGATAATAGGCTTGTTTGGATTTAAATGAACTTCATAATACATTGGGAGTAACATGCCGCGTACTTTTTGATTACATGCATAGCATATAAAATCATGTGCGACTAACCCACCCAACTGCTTGTACAACCTACTATGTGGACCGGGGCCATTTTCCCTTCCTTGCCTGCTCGGCGTTGAACTCCTCGGCGGCCTCTTTTGCCTTCGTCGCATTTCCCTCTTTATCTCGTGCTCCCTCTCGCGAGCCTCCCGCTCCTTATGCGTGCACGCTTCGAGATGAGCTTTCCTCTCGCGTTGTATACGTAGGGTTTGCTCGTTCTTGCGGCGCTCCTCCCGCATTTCTGATGACCTTGCAACATACCACTGCTCGAAGTCGAGGGCCCATTGATCCTCAGGATGGATCTCAAGATCCATCCATTTGCAGTAGACACATAGGGGTTTCGGGGACTGTAAATACGGAGGAGAGATTGTTAGTGCGTGCTGTGAAGAAGAAAAGGTAGGGGAAAATGGTGCAACTGGTCCTTACCGGCTGCCGATAGGTTGCAGTGTCTAGACGGCGGTCGGGGTAGTCACTGGAGTAGTTTGCGCAATTTCAGTAACACATATCTAGACTGATGCGGTGCTTAGACTTGAAGAACTTGCACGTGTCCCCGCACCAACAAAGGGGGGTGTCTCCCCCTCGGGTGGGAGTTGCGGCGAACGCTTGGTGGGAACGCTCGGGATGGGGTTGTGAAAGCATCTAGGCCCCTAAAAATGGTTTTGGTAATTAATGAAATTATGTGAATATGAGACTAACGTGTTTTACAAGCATGCAAAGGGTTAGTCTACATATGTGCAACAAGATGCAAGCCAAAGGATATGTGTGAAGACCAAATTGGCTCAAGATAAAGGTATACTTAGCGTAGGATCCATTTTATTTTTACCGGTCTTAGGTGAATGGTGGAAGACCGGATTATAGGATAGATGATCGTACCATCAAGAGGGATCTTGACAAGTAGCTTGAAAATATATTTCTTGTGCCATATGGATCAACATTAGAAACTTCCATCCATCAAAAATCAGTTTTAAATCAAAATCTGTGCTCTGTCTGGAAGGGCGGTAGTACCGCAGTTTTGAACGTCGGAACTACCGGAGAGCGGTAGTTCCGCGCCCAAATGCGGTAGTACCGGCGAGCGGTAGATCCGTTTCTTGAGCGGATCAATTTTTCCAGAGAGCACCCGCGGATGCACTTGAGCTCTTGCGGGAACGGAAGTACCAGCCACTTAAACGCCGGAACTACTGCACCGAGCGGTAGTACCGCATTATGGAGCAGTACTTTCGGAGCCCGGAAGATCCGGAGGGAGAGCGGATCGATTTTTCCAGAGAGCACCCTCCGGATGAAGTCTGGATTTTCCTAGAGCGGAAGTACCGGCGATTTCAACGCCGGAACTACCGCAGGTAGCGGTAGTTCCGCTTCTCAGAACGATACTTCCGGAGTCCGGAAGATCCGGACCCAGAGCGGATCAATTTTTCCAAAGAGCGCCAATTTTGGGACCTTTCGGAGTTTGGCTGGAGCGGTAGTACCGCGCCGACTTTGCGGAACTACCGGGAGCGGTAGTACCGCAAATATCAACGGCGGTAGTACTGCGCCGCCAAATCCAACGGTCACTGCAGAGCTCTGACATAGCCGTTCTGGCGCGAAGATTTGGTAGCGGTAGTACCGGCCCCTGGGGGCGGTAGTACAGCTCGACCAGATTTTTTCCTGGAAATTGTGTCAAACGGCTAGTTTTGGTTGGTGGAGGCTATAAATACCCCCACCACTACACAAGGGCATTGTTTAGAGACTCATTGCATATTCCTTGAGCCCAAGAGCATTCATTCCACCCACTTTCTCATATTGAGCATTAAATTGAGGTGGTTTTGCAATTAGTGCAAAAATTTTATTTTTTGATCCACTTAGCACAAGAATTGCATTCAAGTGAAGCTCAAGGTCTATTACTCTTAGTGCTTGCCGGCACTTGGACGATCGGGGAAGTTTGGCTTGGAGATCTTCTCAAGAAGCTTGTGAGAAGGCCCGGCAATTTGTGAAGGTTGGAGCTCACCTACCCGGAGCGGGGAAGAGCTACATTAGTGATCGAGGTGCTTGGCTCAATTTGGGGAGCCGGTCTGATTCGTCCGAGCTAACCTCAACGTGGACTAGGGGAAACCGGCAAATTTCCGATCACCACGGTAAAACATCGGTTGTGTTCATTTGTTCTTAGCTCTTACTTATTTACATCTTTGTGATCATTTGATTGTTTAGAGCTAAGTTTGCTATATTGTTAACTAGAATTGTATAGGATTAATTGCTTTACATTCTTGTCATTTAAATTGTAAAGAATTAATCAAGTGAACAAGAAAAATTTAAAAACCTCCTATTCACCCCCCCTCTAGTCGGTATCCTTGATCCTACAAGTGGTATCAGAGCTTGGTCTCTCATTTATAAACTTAATCGTCTAGAGAGAAAAGGATGGCTAGTGAGGGGATTGCGGTAGGAAAGACACCTCTATTTGATGGCTCAAATTATGCTTATTGGAAGATTAGAATGTCAATTTATTTAAAGGCCGTGAGTCCTAACATTTAGAAAATCGTAAATGATGGTTACGTCATCCCTCTTGATCCCGATCACCCAACGGAACAAGATGGGCGTAACACTCATTTAGATGCCCAAGCCATGAATGCTTTTTTTGGAGCCTTAAACGTGGATGAATTCAATAGAGTGAGCAATCTTGAGACGGCTCACGCTATTTGGACTACCCTTTCGGAAATACACGAAGGGACATCCACGGTTAAGGAGGCAAAATTGCATCGGCTTAGGATCAAGTATGAGACATTCATAATGTTGCCCCATGAGGACATCAATGAGATGTACACACAGCTAAACAACATTGTGAATGAGCTCAAAGGCTTTGGAACTAACCTCTCCGATCTTGATATTGTGAGAAAGATGCTTAGGGCTTTACCGGAGAAGTACGAGATGTTGGTGACACTCTTCCTCAACTCACCGGAGTTGGCAAGGATGACGCCAACACAACTCTTGGGTAATCTAATTACCAATGAGTTGTACAAGAAGGACAAGGAGGAACTCTTGGATCAATCCACCTCCAAAGGAAAGAAGATCACCGCCTTCAAGGCAAAGGCAGTGGCAAGTGAGGAGTCCGAAGATGAAGAAGCGGATTCCGAAGAGGAGCTTGCCCTTCTTGTGAGAAGGATGAACAAGTTCATGAGAAGGCGCTCAAATCGAGGGGGAAGTTATGACAAAGGCAAGAAGTGACAATCCTCCTCCAACAAGAAGTATAGCAACATCCGTTGCTATGAATGTAACGAAAAGGGGCACATTGCATCACAATGCCCCACGAAGAAGGATGACAAGGAGAAGTCATCCAAGAAGAAGAGCTATCAAGGCAAGAAGAAGCTTTTCAAGAAGCTTCACAAGGACGGGAAGAACGAAGCCCACATTGGTGAGTGGGATTCCGATGCGGAGTATTCCGACTCCGACTCAAGCGAGGATGAGTCTCCCAAGAAGAAGGGACTTGTCGGCATCGCCATCAAGGAAGCTCCATCGCTATTCTCCACTCCCACATGTCTTATGGCAAAAGGGGAGAAGGTAAAAACTCTAGACGACGATGAGCCTTCTTATGATGATTTGATGGACATGTTAGTAGAATTAAATGAATTTCTTGGAAAAGAGAAGTCAAAATTTAAGGTTTTGAAGAGGGAACATATATCTCTTCAAAAATCCTATGAGGAGCTAAAGGAAGCTCATGACTTGCTTCTCCAAGAAAATCAAAAGAAGTCTAGTACTAGCATTGGTATATCTTGTAATATTTTGAATGAGATGCCTAGTATAGAAAAATCAACATCTAGCATGTCAACCTCTTGTGATGATTTACTTTCTATGCCATGCTCATCTAATGTTGATTCATATAATGCCTTATCTCATGTTCATGATAATGTGCTAGTAAATGAAAACAAGAATTTAAAAGAACAAGTGCTAAAATTGAACAAAATCTTAGAGAGAGCTTACAAGGGAAAAGTTACCCTTGATAAGTTGCTAAGCGGGCAAAGATGTTCTTTTAACAAGGAAAGACTTGGGTACATTCCCAAGAAAGGTAAGAAGCCGTCATACAAACCTCCAATGTTTGTAAATGAGAATGGTAAGTATTGTACTAAATGCCGGAATATAGGACATATGGTAAATGATTGTTCTAAAAATAATCTGCACTCCATTGGCTTATATGATTCTTGCTATATGCTTAAAAAAAATCTAAGAATGGAAATGTAATTGCTCATTTTATTGGCACGTCGATTTTGGGTGCTAAAAAGAAATCTATTTGGGTGCCCAAAACCTTGGTTACTAACATCGAAGGACCCAAACAAATTTGGGTACCTAAAAAGGCTTGATTTTCTTTTGTAGGTAAATTACAAAACCGATGGAAGGCATTGGGTGTTGGATAGTGGATGTACTCAACACATGACCGGAGACCGAAAAATGTTCACAAACTTTGAGAGCGGAAGCAATGAAAGAATCACTTTTGGAGACAATAGCAAAGGGAAGGTACTTGGTTTGGGTAAAATTGCTATATCCAATGATCTTTCCATTTCTAATGTACCATTAGTTGAAACATTAAATTTTAATTTGCTATCCGTTGCTCAATTGTGTGACTTAGGATTAACATGCTCATTCTCTAAAGAAAATGTAACTATCTCAAAAGAAAATAGTAATGAACTTGTTTTCAAAGGCTTTAGATTTGGAAATCTTTATTTGGTAGATTTTACTTCAAATGATGCATGCTTAAAAACTTGTTTAATTGCAAAAACCTCTTTGGGTTGGTTATGGCATAGGAGGCTAGGTCATGTGGGTATGGTGCAACTTAAAAAGCTTTTCAAACATGACTTAGTTGTTGGCTTGAAAGATGTGAAGTTTGAGAAAAATCAACTTTGTAGTGCTTGTCAAGCCGGAAAGCAAGTCGCTAGTTCTCATCCTTCCAAAAGTATCATGTCAACCTCTAGGCCATTGGAGCTCTTACATATGGATTTGTTTGGGCCAACAATCTATAAGAGCATCGGGGGAAATAGCTATTGTTTAGTCATTGTGGATGATTATTCTAGATATACATGGGTCTTCTTCCTAAATGACAAAAGCGAAACCTCCGGGATTTTCAAAAGTTTTTCAAAAAGGGCCCAAAATGAATTTGATTTTAAAATAAAGAAAATTAGGAGTGACAATGGTTCCGAGTTCAAGAATACAAAAGTTGAAGATTTTTGTGATGAACTTGGAATAAAGCACGAACTTTCCACAACCTACACTCCGGAGCAAAATGGAGTTGTAGAAAGGAAAAATCACACATTAATTGAAATGGCTAGGACAATGCTTGATGAGTATAATACTTCCGATAAATTTTGGGCGGAAGCTATTAACACCGCTTGTCATGCCATAAATCGCCTTTATTTACATCGACTTTTGAAAAAGACTTCCTATGAGCTTCTCGTTGGAAGAAAACCGAACATTTCTTACTTTAGAGTATTTGGTTGCAAATGCTATATTCTAGGAAAGGGTGTTCGGCTCTCTAAATTTCAAAGTCGTTGTGATGAAGGTTTCATATTAAGTTATTCTTCAAATAGCAAAGCATATAGAGTTTATAACAAAAATTCGGGTTTAGTTGAAGAACCATGTGATGTACAATTTGATGAAACTAATGGCTCTCAAGAGGAGCAAGAAAATTTGGGTGATGTCGGTGATGAAGGATTGCGCAAAGCTATGGAAAACATGCAAATTGGAGACATCAAGCCAAAGGAAGACCCATCTTCACCAAGCTCATCAAGACAAGTAGAGCCACCCACATCGTCTACTCCAAGCAATATTCAAGTTGTTGAAGATAAGCAAAAGGATCAACAACAAAACAATCTCAAGATTCACAATGCAATTGCCAAGGATCATCCAATAGATCAAATATTGGGTGACGTGAGTAAGGGTGTTCAAACTCGTTCTAGAGTAGCTTCATTTTGCGAACATTACTCATTTGTTTCTTCTCTTGAGCCTAAGCTTGTAGATGAAGCTCTAGATGACCCGGATTGGGTTAATGCCATGCATGAAGAGTTAAACAATTTCGCACAAAATGAAGTATGGACCTTGGTGGAGAGATCCGAAGAGCATAATGTGATTGGCACCAAATGGGTCTTTCGAAATAAACAAGATGAGAACGGCATTGTGGTAAGAAACAAAGCAAGGTTAGTAGCTCAAGGCTATACTCAAGTCGAAGGGTTAGATTATGATGAGACATTTGCACCCGTTGCTAGACTTGAGTCAATTAGAATCTTGCTTGCTTGCGCATCTAGTTTTGATATTAAATTATTTTAAATGGATGTTAAAAATGCATTCTTGAATGGAACAATCTCCGAACTTGTATTTGTTGAACAACCTCCGGGGTTCGAAGACCCTAAATATCCTAATCATGTTTATAAACTTTCAAAGGCGTTATATGGTTTAAAATAAGCTCCTAGAGCTTGGTATGAACGCCTTAGAGATTTCCTTGTTTCGAAGAGATTTAAAATTGAAAAGTAGATACAACCTTATTCACAAAAATCATTGTTGATGATTTCTTTGTTTGCCAAATTTATGTTGATGGCATTATATTTGGTTTTACTAACCAAGATTTTTGCGAAAAATTTGGTGATATGATGTCTAGGGAATTTGAGGTGTCCATGATAGGAGAATTAAGCTATTTTCTTGGACTTCAAATCAAGCAACACAAAGATGGAACATTTATAAGTCAAACAAAGTATACTAAAGACCTCTTCAAGAAGTTTGGCATGGAAGATGCAAAACCCATCAAGACACCAATGGCAACCAACGGGCATCTAGACTTCGACGAAGGAGGTAAGTCGGTAGATTCAAAGTTTTATAGATCCATGATTGGTAGTTTGCTTTATCTTACCGCATCTAGGCCCAATATCATGTTTAGTGTATGCATCTGTGCTTGCTTTCAAGCTTCACCAAAGGAGTGCCATTTAAAAGCCGTAAAGAGAATCTTGAGATATTTGAAACACTCCCAAAATATAGGGCTTTGGTATCCCAAAGGTGCTAAATTTGATTTAATTGGATATTCGGATTCCGATTATGCGGGTTGCAAAGTGGATAGAAAAAGCACTTTGGGAAGTTGTCAATTTCTAGGTAGATCTTTAGTATCTTGGTCCCCAAAGAAACAAAACTCCGTAGCACTCTCAACCGCCGAAGCCAAATATGTTTACGCCGGGAGTTGTTGTGCTCAATTATTGTGGATGAGGCAAATATTGTTGGATTATGGAATAAATTTTGATAAAGTGCCTCTATTGTGTGATAATGAAAGCGCCGTTAAAATTTCCAATAATCCCGTTCAACACTCAAGAACCAAGCATATAGATATACGTCACCATTTCTTAAGGGACCATGTTAGCAAGGGAGATATTTGCATTAGCCACATCCGGACCGAAGATCAATTAGCGGATATCTTCACCAAGCCATTAGATGAAAACCGTTTTTGCAAACTTAGGAGTGAATTAAATGTCTTGGATTACTCAAATGTTGCGTAAATTTATGGCAAATTTAAATGTATACTCATTTGAGGAAGCTTGAAAGGTTGTTTGAAATTGCCCTTTTTTGTGCAAAGTTTTTGATTTTAAAAGGAAATGCAAAAATTATTTAAAGGTAATATTTTGTTCTATTTAATGCATAATGATCCTTAAAGATTTTAATTGAGTGCAAAAACTAGGGATCATTTGCATCTATTCTCTTAAAATTCCAATTCTGTGAAGTTCCAGAAAAATCGGAACTACCGCTGTCTCCTGCGGTACTTCCGGGGAACGGTACTTCCGGCCGAGGAAGCGGTACTACCGCTCTGAGCGGTACTACCGGTCGCATCTGCGGTATACCGGACCTGCATTTAAGGGGGAGCAACTGCCCGCGCCCGAGGGTTTTCCTTTGCTTGACCCCACTTATTTTTTTCTCTGGTACTTCCTCTCCTCTTCCGCCCGTGCCCGTACTCCTCTCCTCTCTCTCTCTCACACACACAAATAGATCCACGAAAACCGCACTGTAGATCCACAAATCTAGCGGTAATTTCTTCGTTTCTTTGACTCAAATCAATTCCCCAGGGTTCAACTCCTCTGATCCTTAAGGTATTTCAGATCAAAAATCTCTTTTGATCTTCATTTTTTGAACCCTAGGTCATGGATAGGTTAAATCGAAATGTAGTTGATTTTGCTATTTAATTCTAGGGAAATTGAGCATATTTGGTGTTTAAGGGTATATACCAACCTATTCCATGGATTCAATCCAAGAAAACACCAAATAATCCATTCACATTTCCAAAACCCTAGAATCTGCCAGGAAGCGGAACTACCGCACATCTGGTGCGGTACTACCGCTGAGCGGTACTACCGGCCCAGAACGGCGGTACTACCGGTTTTTCCTGACAATGCAGCAAATTCAGTCCATTTCTTTTCAATCTAACTTGGCTATACTCCTTTAACTCTCATGATCCTTTCTTCTTGTTTCTAGATGCCTAGAACAAGAGCCGCTAGCAGAAAGTCTTATGCTTTAGGGGATTCTTCGGGCTGTCCTGCACTTCCATCCCCTGAGGTGGTTCAAAAGACAGCCCAAGATAAAGGGAAGGCACCTGCCTCTGACACTGAGTCCGACTCCGGATCTGAAACGGAGTCTGAGCAGCCACAACCTGCGAGCTCTCCCATGGAGGAATCTGAGGAAGATGTAGCTGGGAGAGAATGTCTTGAGATTGATCTCAAGAAAATCTCAGCTGATGAGTACGCTCGCCTTCGACACACAAATCAGTATGAGTTCCCCTCCAACTCAATTAATCCAAAATTCCATACCAAGTTCCAGGAGAAGATATTTGATGAGATGTATGGACCAGATCACCAGTTTGCAGATCATAAGTACATTGACTGGGATCATATTGACAGCATTGATAAGTATGATGGTACTTTCAGGCTCTTTCAAAGGGCCGGTATCCGGCAGCTTGTGGTCCTGGGACGTGATTACAATGAGGAGTTTATACGTTAGTTTTATGCTACTGTGCACATTACTCCCGATCTTCAGCATATGACATGGATGACAGTGTGCACAAGATATGAGGCCACTAAGCATGAGTTTGAGCTAGCTTTAGGAGCGGAGCTAAGTGCTTATGAGAAGGTATATGACAAGCCCGCTCTTGATATTCATGCCATGTATCCCTACTACAACACTGCAGAAAAGTATGTTATTGGCAAGAATATTGGACTTCACCCCATTCCAAGCTTGATCAATCACATCATTAATCACACCATTCTCCCAAAAGGTGGCAACTATGATGCCATTCGAGGCCATGTCTGGAACATCATTGATTACATTATGAAGGGGAAGAAGTTTGATGTCGTTGATGTGATCATGAGGGAGATAGTCTCCTCCAAAAATGATCACAACAAGCGCATCAACTATGCGCCTTACATCATGGCATTGATTGACTCCAAGTTTCACTATCGTGGAGGACGGGGTGGAGTGCATAAGCCATACAAGCCAAGACCGGAGCCTCCCATTCCCACCGGTGTTCGAGCTCGACAGACGGCGGATCCAGGAGCAGGCTCATCCTCGGGAGCAGCAGCAGATCAGTCACAGGACCCTGGCCAGCCCACTCTCCATCAGATTTACTCTTCCGTGCTTGAGGGTTTCTCCACCCTCAACTCCAGGATGGATAGGGTGGATGAGCGTCTAGACTCCATTGACAGCAGGTTGACCTCGCTTGATGGTCGAGTTGCAGCTCTTGAGCACCCTCCATCGCCTCGTCGCTACACTCGTCGCCGTACCTCTCAGGATTGATCTCTTTTTGGTACTTGATGCCAAAGGGGGAGAAGTTAGTGGGAGATGTTTACGTTCTATGGGGCTTACTTTTGGACTTATGGGCTTATATCTACCATCTTTTTATTATTATCTTTATTGGTTGTAATGAACTTATGTTTGGTCAATGATCGCTTGGATGTAATGAACTCGTTTTATCTTTTGAACTTGTGGATGTAATGAACCTTTGTGGTCATAAATGTTTATGCTATTATCTGTTGATCATCCGTGCTTAAATATCTTTTACTCTCATGATATATCTTTGTCTTGTGCATCTTGTATGAAATGTTGTAATTTTTTATTCATGCACATGTTTAGGGGGAGTCATCTCCTCTCTTGGACTTTAAAATAGAGTTAGTTCATTTTTACTTTCTCAAGAATTATTGCAAAGAACTCTCATTTAAAGTCAATATGGAATATACAATTTGTTGTCAAACAATTTGATATATTCAAAACATTTATCTCACATATAACTTGAGTTGTCATCAATTACCAAAAAGGGGGAGATTGAAAGCATCTAGGCCCCTAAAAATGGTTTTGGTAATTAATGAAATTATGTGAATATGGGACTAACGTGTTTTACAAGCATGCAAAGGGTTAGTCTACATATGTGCAACAAGATGCAAGCCAAAGGATATATGTGAATACCAAATTGGCTCAAGATAAAGGTATACTTAGCGTAGGATCCATTTTATTTTTACCGGTCTTAGGTGAATGGTGGAAGACCGGATTATAGGATAGATGATCGTACCATCAAGAGGGATCTTGACAAGTAGCTTGAAAACATATTTCTTGTGCCATATGGATCAACATTAGAAACTTCCATCCATCAAAAATCAGTTTTAAATCAAAATATGTGCTCTGTCTGGAAGGGCGGTAGTACCGCAGTTTTGAACGTCGGAACTACCGGAGAGCGGTAGTTCCGCGCCCAAATGCGGTAGTACCGGTGAGCGGTAGATCCGTTTCTTGAGCGGATCAATTTTTCCAGAGAGCACCCGCGGATGCACTTGAGCTCTTGCGGGAACGGAAGTACCAGCCACTTAAACGCCGGAACTACCGCACCGAGCGGTAGTACCGCATTATGGAGTGGTACTTCCGGAGCCCGGAAGATCCGGAGGGAGAGCAGATCGATTTTTCCAGAGAGCACCCTCCGGATGAAGTCTGGATTTTCCTGGAGCGAAAGTACCGGCGATTTCAACGCCGGAACAACCGCAGGTAGCGGTAGTTCCGCTTCTCAGAACGGTACTTCCGCAGTACGGAAGATCCGGACCCAGAGCGGATCAATTTTTCCAGTGAGCGCCAATTTTGGGACCTTTCGGAGTTTGGCTGGAGTGGTAGTACCGCGCCGACTTTGCGGAACGACCGGGGAGCGGTAGTACCGCAAATATCAACGGCGGTAGTACCGCGCCGCCAAATCCAACGGTCACTGCAGAGCTCTGACATAGCCGTTCTGGCGCGAAGATTTGGTAGCGGTAGTACCGGCCCCTGGGGGCGGTAGTACCGCTCGACTAGATGTTTTCCTGGAAATTGTGTCAAACGGCTAGTTTTGGTTGGTGGAGGCTATAAATACCCCCACCACTACACAAGGGCATTGTTTAGAGACTCATTGCATATTCCTTGAGCCCAAGAGCATTCATTCCACCCACTTTCTCACATTGAGCATTAAATTGAGGTGGTTTTGCAATTAGTGCAAAAATTTCATTTGTTGATCCACTTAGCACAAGAATTGCTTTCAAGTGAAGCTCAAGGTCTATTACTCTTAGTGCTTGCCGACACTTGGACGATCGGGCGAAGTTTGGCTTGGAGATCTTCTCAAGAAGCTTGTGAGAAGGCCCAGCAATTTGTGAAGGTTGGAGCTCACCTACCCGGAGCGGGGAAGAGCTACATTAGTGATCGAGGTGCTTGGCTCAATTCGTGGAGCCGGTCCAATTCGTCCGGGCTAACCTCAACGTGGACTAGGGGAAACCGGCAAGTTTCCGATCACCACGGTAAAACATCGGTTGTGTTCATTTGTTCTTAGCTCTTACTTATTTACATCTTTGTGATCATTTGATTGTTTAGAGCTAAGTTTGCTATATTGTTAACTAGAATTGCATATGATTAATTGCTTTACATTCTTGTCATTTAAATTGTAAAGAATTAATTAAGTGAACAAGAAAAATTTAAAAACCTCCTATTAACCCCCCTCTAGTCGGTATCCTTGATCCTACAGGTTGTTGTTATGGGGCCCCTCATTACGGGGAGCTGATATCGTAGCACGCTGGGTTTGTTCTGCCCGGGCAGCAATAGCCCTTATATTCTCATCACGGGTGGCAGCTGACCGTGCTAGGTCACGGGTCTCCTCCCATTGCTTCAACATCTTGTCCCATTCCTTCTTCTACCTTTTGTTCATCCCGGTGCGGTGAAGGAAGCGTGGTGTAGTGTGGGGGTTTGGTTGTGTAATGTTCCATTTTTTCTCTACTCGTACGTGTAAAGCTGGTGCGCGTGGTCCTGGCACTGAGGAAAACTGTGCCGTGCTGTCATGTTTCTGCGAAAAGTTGCGTCATCATGGCATGTGACTGTGCAAAGCTGGCCTCTTTTGTCACGTCTCTGTGCAAAGCTGCCCTTTTTGTCATGTCACTGCGCAAAGCTGACACCTTTTGTCATGTCACTGCGAAAAGCTGCCCTCTTTTGTCATGTCACTGCGCAAAGCTGTCCCCTTTTGTCATGTCACTGCGCAAAGCTATCCTCTTTTGTCATGTCACTGCGCAAAGCTACCCCCTTTTGTCATGTCATGTAACAGCCCAGGTTTTTATAAAATAAATAAAAATATTAAAATAAAAATTTAAAATAAATAAGTATTTTTTTGCCTAAATTTTATTTTGGTTTTGCCTTGGATTTTCTATTTTTGAAAAAGCCTTATTTGAAAAGTAAATTAAGTGAAAACCTAAAAATATTATTAAATAAAATAATATTTTTATTTTCTATAAAAATCTTAATTCAAATTAATTATTTGGATTTATTTGCTCTTATTTGGTTTTCTGAGTTTTTCTGGAGTTTAAAAAACCTATTTTTGAAATTATAAAGTATTTTAAGTATGGAAATTAAATACCAACATTAGTTGGAAATATTTGTATTAAATCCAAAATATCTCCAAAAACTTCTGTTAATTTTTCTGGAATTTTTGGAGTTTATTTCATATTTTTGTGAGCTTAAATGAATTTCCTAGGCTTTTCTGAAAAATCAAAATTAGAAATAAAAATAAAATCCCCCTCCTCTCCCCGCGGGCGACACGTGGACGGCCCGGATCCGCCTACGTCGCCGCCGCGCATCCCGCCTTCCCCTCCTCTCGGGCCGACACTTGGCCGGCTCGGATTGCGCCACATTGCCCCATCTGCCCCGTCCGCCCCTCGCTCCCTCTCGGCCGTTCGATCTGCCCCGGCTAATCTCACCCATCCGCCGCCACTCAACCACACCAGCCGCTCGATCACCTCCCGAGCCATCCTGGCTGCCCGTGCCTCCTCCCTCTCCCTCTCTCTCTACGCGCGGGCCCACCCGTTAGCACCTTCTTCCACCCCGCCCCTTCTTCCTCCTCCCGCGCCGCCGCCCGTAACGGCCACCCCCGCCCTACCCGGCCCCCCTCTTCCCTAGCCATGCCCCCACTCCCGCAAGCCACGTGCCCTCTCCCCGCACCCACCTCCCTCTAAACCCGCGCCGAACCGTCGCCCACCTTCCCCAATTCTCTTGCAACCGCCGCCGCCCACCTCCCACTCCGGCGAGCAATTTGCTCTGCCCCACTCCCATCTGCCCTATAAAAGGACCCCCCCGGCTCCGCCTCTCCTCACTCCACCTCCCCCTTCGCTCCCCTTCCCCTCCCGAGTGCCCTATCGCCGCCGCACCGAGAGCCGCCCGCCGCCGCCTCTGCCCTCTCGCCGCCGGCCATCTCTGGTCGCATCCAGTAAGCCCGCGCCCCTCCCCTGAGCTCCCCATCCCCTCCTCTCCCTCCTCCGCCTCTCGCTGCTGGCCATCGGCCACCGGAGCGCCGTCGCCACTGCCGCCACTGGGAGCCTCCTCCGCCGGCCGGCCATCTCACATCCCCTGGCTCGCGTGGACGCCATGTGGCCACGTAGTGGCTGCCACCTCAGCGCCTCCCTGCCCGGTCAGCGCCACTCCACCCCCCTTGCCACCTCAGCGCTCTGTTTGGTCCATGGGCCCGGTCCATAGACCTAGGCCCACATGTTAGCCGCATGTTTGAAAAATCCACCCAGTGTTCACGTTAGCATGGAGCAATTAATCCATTTTCCCATTGACAAATAATTCATCCGAAAATAAACTCCCTGCGGACGTCATAATTCCTATTTTCCTTTAGAAAAGTAATTCCAGAAAATCAATCTTTTTTCTTTTTCTCTGAATTTAAACTTCCAGAAGCCCGTTCTTCTTCATCCTAACTCCGATTGAGCCCATTAAAATTTCTAAATTCATCAAAAATTCTCCTCTATCAATTTCTGGCCTCAATTAAAATATTTAAAGTCAATTTGAATTTATTTGAATTTAGTGGGTTATTTTCACGTGTAGACTTCGACGATTCGGGAAAATTTTTCGACGAAGATTCACACCAAGTTGAAGAGAAAGGCAACTCACACTCCTTGATCATGTTGATCCCAGATTTCAAAATAAAATTATGTTGTTTTAAATTATTCTGCATGCATATTATTATTCAACGTATTTCAATTCAGTGTTAAATATAGTTAATGCCTACTTGTTAAATTCCTCCATTGATATTGAATTCCTTACCTTGTCACCCTAGATCAAAATCTAGCTAGTGCACTAGTGTTGGCTAGACAAATTTTGAATCAAATGCTTAGCCCTGCTTAGTCATAATATTGGTTTTGGGATATCTTTCACATAAAATGATGAGCTTTTCACATGAAATGATAAGTTTCCTAAATGTACTCTTGACTTTGGTGAGTCAAGGAGGTTTATGAATTATTTTGAAAATAAAATATAAAAACTGGTTTAGACTTAGGCAATTGGTTAGATTGGCGGGTGCAGACATGCTTTGCAGGTTGTAGCCACAGGGTTGATTGTCGGGCACAGAGGTATGTGGTTGGGCCTAAGTCAATTAAGGACCAGTCTGTGAGCTACTGTTGCAAAGCCCTATCGTACTACCACATGGCTGGTATGGGATAGCCCTGGCTGAATAATTTGTGAAGTCCCAACCTGAGTCAAGTCGTAGGTTGAAAGTGAGTGTGGTTGGTGCCATGAGAAGTCTCACTTTAGGGAGTATGGTTAAGCCATGTGAAGTCTCTCTTAAGCTTAAGAGGGGGTCCCGGTCTGGTGGATTCCTTACTGGGGTGAAACCTTAGAGTTGGCTTGGCCAGGTTGAAGGCTTTGCATTGTAAAGGCCTTGTCACGACTCCTCGCCGCACACCTAAGGAAATGTGTAAACCGGTGGCAAAAAGGGACGATCGTGTCTTGTGGGTAAAGCTGTACAACCTCTGTAGAGTGTAAAATCTATCCTAGATAGCCGTGCCTACGATCATGGGCATGCTGAGTAAATGTTTTTCATGGATTAGACTTTGTTTTTCAAAAATGTTTTTGAAAACCTTGTGGGTGGATGGAATCCACGAGAGATGAAAACCTTGCGGATGGATGGAATTCGTGAGAGATTGAAACCTGGTGGATGGATGGAATCCATCAGAGTTGTGCAGTGAAAGCATGTGGATGGATGGAATCCGTACGTGATCTTTTGGAAAAGATGGTCCAGGTGGGATGCCCATGGATGGGTTGGTGTATGGTCGGAGCCTGCACTGACGGTATTATTTTCAATTACAAGTATTGTTTTTATCTATTGTATTAAATTTAGCATTTTCAATCTATTTACTGTATTTCTTTAAATGCTGTTTTATGCAAACTAACCCTATAAGCTTTCCATTGAAGCCTTTATCATTATGATGCATTTTCTCCGTATGATTTGCGGAGTAAAAGTTTGTACTCACCTTGCTATCTCCACACAGAGAAGGATGTCGTCGACTACGGTGAAGACTTGGACGAGTAGGCCACGTCTTACTGTCGTTTGCCTATGGGCAAGCTTGGGCTTCGCTTCTTTTCAGTTTGATTCCACAGTTATTTGCTTTATTTATCTTTGCCAATGGGCGTTGATGTAAGACTTGGGCATAAGGCCGTACTCTTTTATTTAATATAAGAAGTCATTTGTGCTTGTTATTTATCTTTGTTGTCACTGTGTGCACTAGCTGATCCTGGACTAGTGCGATTTACACACAGGATCCAGGAGTTGTTGCTTCGGGTTCTGACATATCACTATGCAAAGCTGCCCCCTTTTGTCATGTCACTGCGCAAAGCTGCCCTCTTATGTCATGTCTCTGTGCAAAGCTGACCTCTTTTTTCATGTCACTGCGCAAAGCTGGCCTCTTTTGTCCTGTCACTGCGCAATGTTGCCCCCTTTTGTCATGTCACTGCGCAAAGTTGCCCTCTTTTGTCGTGTCACTGCACAAAGTTACCCCCTTTTGTCATGTCACTGCGCAAAGTTGCCCTCTTTTGTCAAGTCTCTACGCAAAGCTACCCGCTTTTGTCATGTGGTCATTGCACTAAGTTCTCTCGTTCAATATAAAAAGCACGGTTGGGGTTCCATGAAAGTAGGAGTAGAGAACCCTGTAAATCGAATGAAGAAGTACCTTCTTCGTTGTACAGATACATACCAAAGGAAGACCTTCCCGTGGAATGGAGGAAAGATGCCAGTCCTAACTATCGCTTGATACCCAGCAGGCGTGTTCAACCAGTGTGGCCAAAATGCAGACACAATGAGGATGCGGTCATGCAGGTCTTCGAAGGCCATTTTGATGGCGGACGACGTTTCTTCCGATGCCCATACTCCAGGGTACAAATTGCTAATAGTACATTTTTCGTCACTGCTTATAGAGCCTCTTTGTTTACCGTCCTTTCCCGTAGATGGCAAAATGCAACTTCGCCCGCTGGATTGACCCTCCTCATGGATCGTATATTGTCAGGTACGTGGATACATTATGGGATCGAATCTTTGAGTTGGAGGAGCGACTCGACACTCTCAATGAGGAGAACAACGACATCCGCCTATAGATGCAACGCGAGAGGGGCAACGAGGAGGTTGTCAACATAGGAAGCTTCTACGATCCGACATGTTGCTATAAAAACCCTAGCTACATATGTGCGTGCCACTACAACGATGGCCAGCCCTGTCCAAGGCGGCCCCCTCAGCAATACTCCATGCAGGTGCCACGAGGCTCATTTGACATATAGGCAACGAGGTGTATGGTTGTACTGTAGTATGTAGGACTGTTGTTCGAAATAATGTGAAATGTTGGTAAGCATGTAATGGATTGGTTATCTTCGTGCGGTTTCGATCATTGAAGTTCACTATTCTTTTGGAGCGTGCTCGAGTAGGTAACGAGAAGTACATGTAAGCACGGCACAGTAATAAAAAGTTCACATCATAAATAACAAACGTAAATAGTACATGAACACTCGTTTCCACGCCACCGGCACCCTTGCGTAAAGCCCTTCCACGCAGCAGTGCGCAGCAATGTATTCAACTCCCATCTGATATCTGTGGGAGACCGGCTCCAAAGCCCTTGCACGACGACGCTGCACACCTCGGGGTCCAACAAAAAACTCCAGGTCAACCAATACAGCACATCTGTGGTCTGAGCATTCTCGCCATCCAGATGTACTAGAGTGACTCGCGGAAAACCGCTCAAATCTACACCATTCGGACCTTCACAAATGGTTCTAGTACCGTAATGCACTCTCAATGTAGTGGCTATTTGATGAGGACATCCCTACCATTGATATAGCCATGCCTAGTACACAGCAAGGACCTTTGACTCGAGCTCGCGCACGACAACTTAATTATCAGGTAAAGTCGTTCCTTGCTGTCCCAACAAGTTCTCTGAATTGGGTGCTACTAACATCTTATGATGATTTTCTTATGCTTAGAAACTTGGGGGTTGAGCCGGCTAAATGTAGAAGCAATCAAGATAACAATCACATGGATGTTGGAGCACACAAGAAGAAGATCGGACCAAACGTTCGGACTGAACGTTCGGACCTACAGGAAGCGCCATATTAATTGGGCCATAACTTTTGATTCCGGAGTGCGTTGGAGGCTTATGAGTACTCGTTGGAAAGATCTCGATGTCTACTGTCCAATGGATCCAAAATCACCATCAGATTCTAGTGGAGCTGCCGAGAAATTGCAAAAGAACGTTTCGACTTCCAACCGGAGTTCTGGGCCTTATTTCCAGTAGAGCCCATTATGGGAGCATCCAAGTTAGGGTTTCCCACGTCCCTGGCTGTTTTTCCCCTATTTAAACCAGAAATAGCCGCCAGGGAGGGGGTGGGTTTTGATTAGATGCAAGTTTAGCTTTTGCTACTTCCTTGTAAACGCGTGTGTTAGCTAGACCACCCGATTTACTTGTTTCAGAACCCCACCTTTGTATTTCAGTCTCATCTTTTGAGTAGAATCCGTGAGTTTTGCTTGTTCATCTTGTTCTTGCTTTCTTCTCGATTGCTAGCAGGTTCAAGGTTGTTCTTAGCACAGCAAGAACAACAACAATTTGGTTTCGGTGTAACTGCCGCTAAGGCGCAGCAACCCTGTGGTCGTTGTCGTCGGGCAGCACAACGTCGAACTTCCACCAAATCGAGTTATCTCCACTCTCATCGAAAGATCGGGAACCATTCCTTCGCTGGAATTCCATCAAGTGGTATCAGAGCTCAAGGTTGTTCGGTGAGAGATTTATCACTTCTTTGCATTTACCTACAGTCCAGAAAATCCCAAAACTGGATAGAATCGAAATTCCCAAAAAAAGAGAAAACAAGTTGAGCCTTCGCTTGTTCCTCTTAGTCTTGCTTGTTGAGTTTTCAGTTGCACGTTCGGTTGAGTTGCTGGTTCTAATTGTCTAATCCTTTAGAGTTTCGGGTTCTATTCACATTTTAGTCACCACTTTCACCACCAGATCCGCTGCCAACAACCTCACCACCATATTCATTTCCACTTCCACCGCAAAATACCTGTTCGTTTTTGGTGTTTTTCAGACCGGTCCGAACAACCATTCGATTTGCAGAACCATTTGGCTTATCTTGTGGTTGTCCAACTTATGGACTAGTCTAAACCCACCCAGGACACAAAAGCAAGCCTTCTTTCTTGTTCAGATTTGAGTACCCTTACTTTTGAGGATATCCATGTGAAAAGTCTTAGTTTGGTGCTAGTTGTGCAAAAAAAAAAGAGACAAAAAAAAGAGACAAAGAAATAGAGACAAAAAAAAGAGAGGAAAGAAGAAGGGGTTCTCGCTGCTGTTTCCCTTGTGTTCTTTGGGTATTTATGGTGTGTGGCAATGCTTGTGTCTAGGCTCCCGTCTCTAGCATGGTTTAGCCTAGGACCAGCACAGTACTGTTGTTGAGCGATTATTCAACTTGCATTGACTAACGTGGTTCCAGCTGTACCTTGATTTATCTTGCAGCCACCTATAGCTCCACAAATTTATCTACCACGTCACAGGTTGTGCTTGTTGCCACCATTTGTTGTTGTTCCTGCTGGATGCCAACACCCCCCTGCATAGCGTGGTAAGAACAAGTAAGAGCTTGGTTGCACAGGTCTGAGAGAATTGGAATTTGTTGTCACCTAGTTCTACTACCTGAAAGACCATAAATTTTCTTGCATTTTTCTTGCTGTGTACTAACCATGTCAGGAGGTACGGGTGACACACCCCCATTCACCACGGATGCAGGCCATGATACAACATTTTGAACGTAAAGTAAGGCTGCACGCCGAAGGCCTTGATGAGGATGTTCGGGTCACCAAAGACCACCTTAGTCAATTGGAGTCGGCCCAGATTGACACCAACTCCAAGCTAACCGCATTAGAGAGCTCCCTTGGGGCTGTTAACACTTCTCTTGCAGGAATATAGGATCGGTTGGAGAGGATGGACCAAGTTGGTCGTGATGGCTCGGGTCGGCACAACAACAACAGCCGCTACACCATGGGCAGCGCTGTGGGAGAGGATGAAGTCGAATATTCTACGGACACCGAACTCGATGATGATGAAGTAAATGATCCTTCACGAAGACAACAACGACGCAGCCGCCGAGGTACGGGTACCCGCCTACCACGGCGAGAGGTACGTGATGTTGATGATTCTTTTGGCAAGATCAAGTTTAGCATGCCCTCTTTCGATGGAAAGTATAATCCTGATGCGTACCTTACTTGGGAATTAGCTGTTGATCAAAAATCTATTTGCCATGATTTTCCTGAGGAGAAACGTGTCAGGGCTGTCACTAGTGAGTTTACTGATTTTGCTTCTGTTTGGTGGAGTGAGTACCGTCGTAAGAGACCAAATAATACTCCTCAAACTTGGGACGCTTTGAAACGGGTCATGCGGGCCAGATTTGTTCCTTCCTATCATGCCCGTGATTTGTTAAATAAATTGCAGCAATTGAGGCAGGGCACTAAATCTGTAGAAGAGTATTATCAAGAGCTACAAATAGGAATGCTTCGCTGTGGCTTAGAAGAGAATGAGGACGCTGCTATGGCAAGATTTATGGGTGGGCTGAATCGGGATATTCAGGACATTTTAGCTTACAAAGAATACAATTCAGTCACTCGTTTATTTCATCTTGCTTGTAAAGCTGAAAGGGAAGTGCAGGGACGAAGAGCTAGCATGAGAACTAATATTTCTGCAGGACGTGCTAGCGCTTGGACACCTTCAACCGCTGCTGTACCATCGACTCGAACAGCTGCACCATCTCCCTCGAACAGCAAACCGTGTCCCTCTACATCAAATTCAGCACCTTGGACAACGGAGGCAACAAAGGGGGCAGTAGCTACACCTACTAAGAGTTCATCATCAGTTGCATCCCCGGGCCGAACCAGGGACATTCAATGCCTACGGTGCAAAGGCTATGGACATGTACGCAAGGACTGCCTGAGCGCACGTGTGCTAATTGTACGACCAGATGGTGGGTACTCTTCTGCTAGTGATTTCGATGAAGAAACATATGCTTTGCTTGCGGCTAACAATGCAGGGAAAGATGATGTGAACAATCAAGATGAAGAGCACATTGGGCCAGAAGATGCAGAGCGCTATGAGAGCCTTGTGGTGCAGCGAGTGCTAAGCGCACAAATGGAGAGGGTTGAACAAAATCAGCGTCACATCTTGTTTCAAACCAAGTGTGTGATCAAGGAGCGTTCCTGCCGCGTGATCATTGATGGAGGAAGCTGCAACAATTTGGCAAGCACTGAAATGGTGGAGAAGCTTGCATTGGACACACAACCACACCCGCAGCCTTACTACATTCAATGGCTTAATAGCAGCGGTAAGGTAAAGGTAACACGGTTGGTAAGAGTTAACTTTACCATCGGTTCTTATCATGATTCTGTTGACTGCGATGTTGTGCCTATGCAAGCATGTTCGATGTTATTAGGTAGACCATGGCAGCATGATAAAGATTCTATGCATTTTGGCAAATCAAATCAGTACTCATTTGTGCATAATGGTAAAAAAATTGTGTTGCATCCTATGACTCCTGAAGCCATTTTGAAAGATGAACTTGCTAGAGTTAGCAAACTCAAAAGTCAGGAGCAAGCTAAGAGCGAAAATCAGATTGTGGCACATGAACATGTGAGACATAAAAAGAAGAACACCAAATCTGTCCATGATGATAAAAATGAGATCAAGTTGAAAGGATCATGTTTCATTGCTACTAAATCTGATCTGGAAGAGATTGATGATACCACTACTGTTTGCTATGCTTTGGTCTGCAAAGAAACCTTGTTCCCACTTAAAGATATGCCATCTTCTTTGCCTCCTGCTGTCCTTAACCTTTTGCAGGAGTATGCTGATGTGTTCCCAAAGGAGGTACCACCGGGGCTGCCACCAATTCGAGGGATTGAACACCAGATTGACCTCATTCCCGGGGCTTCCTTGCCAAACCGTGCGCCATACAGGACCAACCCTGAAGAAACTAAGGAGATACAGCGCCAAGTGCAAGAATTGCTTGACAAAGGATATGTACGTGAGTCCCTTAGCCCTTGTGCTGTTCCGGTGCTCTTAGTTCCTAAGAAGGATGGATCATGGCGCATGTGTGTAGATTGCCGAGCAATTAATAACATTACCATCAGATATCGTCATCCCATCCCTAGGTTAGATGATATGCTTGATGAACTAAGTGGCTCCATTTTGTTCTCTAAGATTGATTTGCGTAGTGGATACCACCAGATTCGCATGAAGTTAGGAGATGAATGGAAAACAGCTTTCAAAACTAAGTTCGGTCTATATGAATGTCTAGTCATGCTTTTTGGTCTCACTAATGCACCTAGCACTTTCATGAGACTAATGAACGAAGTTTTACGAGCTTTCATTGGCAAATTTGTGGTGGTATACTTTGATGACATACTGATGTATAGCAGATCACTAGAAAAACATCTTGAACATTTGCGTGCTGTTTTCGATGCCCTACGTGATGCCTGTTTATTTGGTAACCTTGAGAAGTGCACCTTCTACACGGATCGAGTCTCTTTTCTTGGATATGTTGTGACCCCGCAGGGAATTGAAGTTGATCAAGCCAAGGTTGAAGCAATACACAGCTAGCCGTTTCCCACGCCGGTCACCCAAGTGCGAAGTTTCCTCGGTCTTGCTGGGTTCTACCGTCGTTTTGTGAAGGACTTCAGCACCCTTGCTGCATTGTTACATGAACTTACCAAAAAGGGGTGGCATTTACTTGTAGAGACCCGAATATACAAATCCGGACTCTCCTGTGTATTCTGCACTAGTCCAGGATCACGCTAGTGCACACAGTATAAACAAAGATGAAATATCGACCATATCACGATTTACTAAGAAAATACTCAAATATTATTAATAATTATCAGAGTACGACCTTATGGCCAAGCTTACAATTAATAGCCTGAAAGGCTTAAAGAAACTAGCAGCGGAAAACCAGAAATAAGCGTAGTAGCCATTCGACATGCCCACAGGCAATCGACTGGGGAGCGAAGTCCTAATCCGTGAAGTCGTCGAAGTATCCTCCTTCTAGTAGCTCCTGCTGATCTGGTCCTTCTTCCTCAACTGAGCAAATATGGATGAAGCCGTGAGTACATAGAGTACTCAGCAAGTCGTTTGTAACAAAGAATGCAATATAGTATGCAAGGCTTACCAAATGATGGCTGAAAGGTTAATTTTGCAGAAAGCAACAATTTAAAGTAAATACAATAAATAGATTGAAAAGCGAACTTTAGAAAATGATAATAAATAAGTAATCAAAGGAATTGAGACAAACCCCAAGTAAACTGGCCATTCACTCCAATGAATCACCCACAAACCAAGATTCACATAATCAACCACTAGTGAACTACCCATTCACTTAACCCAACCAAGATTTTATGAAAACTCTACCCCTCGTGTGAAATCACCGAGCATTTTCCATGACCGAGGACACGGCTATTCGAATAGTTTTACACTCTGCAGAGGTTGTACAACTTTACCCACAAGACATGATCATCCCGGATTGCCACGCGAGTTATGCACTTCCTTAGGTGTGCGGCAAGGAGATCATGACAAGGTCTTTACAATGTTCAATTTCAACCCAGTTCTGCCTCGCTAAGGTTTCGTCGTCGAGTAGGCTACAACCTAGTCGATAATTGCCTCCTCTTGCGCCAATGTGGATCCATGGCTCCGACCACACCACAATCATCCCATTGACGGAACCGAAAATAAAACATCACAAATTAATTAGCCAGGTCCATCCCATACTGGACATGTGGTTGTACGGTAAGGCTCAGATCAATGGCACACAAAGTTAAGTCCTTAGGTATTACCCAGGCGAAGCATCCACATCCCAATGTGCAACCTGCACCCCCTTTACTGCACGATCATTCGCCCGAGTTAAAACCAATTTTGTATACCCAACACCAATGACACACCAATGTCATGGCACACAAATTTTATCACTGTGGCTACCACCACGTTCCAGTATATCATTAAGTCAAAATTAATTAACACATGTGATGATAGACCCAACGTACTAATAATAAGCATGGCTAAGCAAATTAAACGCGTAACCCATGTGACAACTAATATTGCATCACTAAATAATTTTCCATCCTATGGTGACAATGGAATCATGGTATTCAAATTATCAAGGAGGAAATAATCAATTAGGCCATTAACTACCAATACAAGGGTTTTATAATAAAATAGCAATGCATGATAATTTAAAACAAAATAATACATAATAGATTTGAAAACTGGGTTCAACATGATCAAAGGACATGACTTGCCTTGGCCTTGCTCAGTTAGGAATTCTTGATCTTCAACTCTCGCTTCAGCTCCTTCGAACGCGTGATCTAACGAGAGAGGAACGAGACGAAACACAAAACAAATTCAAATAAAATTCAAATAAACTTCAAAAACTGCAAAACTAGAACCAAAAGATAGAGCTCAATTTTAGATGAATTTAGAAAAAAGAATCGGGTCGATCGGATTTCGGACAAAGGAGAACGAGCGATCTAAAGTTTGCCGGGGCGAGAAAATGCTGGAAAATAACAGATGTTACTGTTCATCCGAGAGGAATTCTTGGAAAGGAGGCTAGCGCTGGCGAGAGGAGGCATGAGAGGTGAATCTAACTACCAAAATGGGTTGCTAGGGACTCAAGGCACACTTAGGAAGCGATGGCACGCCAAACGGAGCACAGCGACAGCACGGACGGCTATAACGACATGGGTAGGAGAGAGGAATAAAACCCACGCATAGGACATGGAGAAGTAGGGTGAGCACGGGCTAGAACGCGGCTTGGCGAAGCTAGGAAAATTGTCGGCTCGGCCAGAAATCCACCGGAGACGGTGCAATCGACGTTTGAACGACGTCGGGAAGGAAAAAGAAAAAACTTAATATCTTGGTGCTCGGTGAATGAAATCTAAAACCACTTAGAGGGTAGCTACCTGAGATGGTTTGGCACGATATGACGCGAACGGATTGGTAGAAAACATCACCGGATAGATGGGGATACGAGATGCCATTGGCGGCCATGGCGAGGTTCAGAGGCAAAAATTTGTGGAGGCTTTTTGGGGAAAAGTAAGTGAGCACGGCGTAGAACACGATGAGGCAAGTCTAAGAAAAATTACGGCAAGGACTAAAGCTTACCGGAGGCGACGAATCAACGTCGGGAACGCTCTTGACCTAGATTGGGGAAAACTCGATTCTGGGAGATTGGCTACACCAAAACCAAATTAACTTGGCAAGAAGGTAGATGACACATGATGGCACAATGTGACGTGAAAGGATCATGGAAAAACTCACCGGATAGCTCGAGACGCGACGAGCAATTTCGGGACCGGGGGGGCTCGGTGCCGACGGCGTCCTGGGCTTTGAGGGGACTTGGCACTGCTTGGGATAGGTTTAGGGGGTCAAGGGGTCATATTTATAGGCTTGAAAGAGGTAGAAACCGACTCCAATTCGCGGATTTCGGTTTAGAGTCTGTTTCAGAAAATAGGAGATAAAAGGCAAACGGATGAACGAAACGGAAAGAGATCAGTTGGGATGGATTTCTTACGTGATTTGGCACATCTTTCCTTTTGAGAAGACATTGAAATAAGATCTGAATTGAAAGTTACGAAGAGAGAGAAAAACGGAAGGAAACTGCACACAAAGAACAGATAGAGCCTGCACGCGCGCTGGGGTTGAAGATGCATGAACAGTACCGTACGGTACTGTTCATTCTCTCTCCTCTTTTTTTTGGAAATTTAAAATTGAGCCCAAACAAACTCCGAAAAATCCAAGAAAATACAGAAAAATTTCTTGTGACATAAGAAACACAAATAAAATATTTTTGACAAATATTAATATTTTATTTAATCATATTAAATATTTTTAATTAATGAAAAATCTAATTAAGCTTTAATTAATTCCAGAAAAATCCAAATGGTGAATTTTATTTTAAAAGCTTCAAAAAGGCTCTGAAAATCGGGATGTTACATTACTTGGGCTCCAGCACAAAAGAATGCCTTCGACACGCTGAAAGATAAGTTAACACATGCCCTTTTGCTCCAGCTTCCTGATTTCGATAAGACCTTTGAGCTTGAATGCGATGCTAGTGGGATTGGTTTGGGTGGTGTGCTGTTACAAGAAGGAAAACCTGTAGCATATTTCAGTGAGAAGTTAAGTGGGCCTAGTTTGAACTATTCTACCTATGATAAGGAATTACTTGCTCTAGTTCGAACTTTAGAAACATGGCAGCATTATTTATGACCCAAAGAGTTTGTTATACATTCTGATCATGAGTCTTTGAAACACATCCGAAGTCAAGCAAAACTAAATCATAGGCACGCCGAGTGGGTTGAATTTATCGAGTCTTTTCCTTATGTCATCAAACACAAAAAAGGGAAGGAAAATATCATTGCTGATGCTTTGTCTAGGCGTCACACCATGCTCTCCCAACTTGACTTCAAAATATTTGGATTGGAAACAATTAAAGAACGGTATGCTCATGATGATGATTTCAAAGAGGTATTGCTGCATTGCAAGGAGGGAAAAACATGGAACAAATTCGTTCTCACTGACGGGTTTGTGTTTAGAGCTAACAAGCTATGCATTCCAGCTAGCTCCGTGCGTATGTTGTTGTTGCAGGAAGCTCATGGAGGCGGGCTGATGGGACACTTTGGTGTAAAGAAGACGGAGGACATCCTTGCTGGCCATTTCTTTTGGCCAAAGATGAGGAGAGATGTGGAGCGATTCGTTTCTCGCTGCACGACATGTCAAAAAGCTAAGTCATGACTTAACCCTCATGGTTTCTATATGCCTCTACCTGTTCCTAGTGCACCTTGGGAGGATATTTCTATGGACTTTGTTTTAGGACTGCCTAGAACCAAGAAGGGGAGGGATAGCGTCTTTGTTGTGGTGGATAGATTTTCTAAGATGGCACATTTCATACCATGTCATAAGACCGATGATGCTACCCATGTTGCTGATTTGTTCTTTCGTGAAATTGTTCGATTGCATGGTGTGCCAAATATTATAGTTTCTGATCGTGATGCAAAATTCCTTAGTCATTTTTGGAGAACTTTGTGGGCTAAGTTGGGAACTAAACTTTTATTTTTCACTACTTGTCATCCCCAAACTGATGGACAAACAGAGGTTGTGAATAGAACTTTATCTACCATGCTTAGGGCTGTTTTGAAAAAAACATCAAAATGTGGGAAGAATGTTTGCCTCATGTTGAGTTTGCTTATAACCGATCACAGCATTCTACTACTAAGAAGTGCCCATTTGAGATTGTTTATGGTTTTATACCTCATGCACCTATTGACTTGCTCCCTCTCCCATCTTCAGAGAGATTGAATTTTGATGCTAAACAATGTGCTGAACTGATGTTAAAAATGCATGAAAGCACAAAAGAAACATAAAGTACATGAATGCTAAGTATAAGCTTGCTGGTAGTAAAGGAAAGAAGCATGTCATTTTTGAACCAGGTGATTTGGTTTGGCTACATTTAAGAAAAGATAGGTTTTCTGAACTGAGAAAATCTAAGTTGCTACCAAGAGCTGATGGCCCTTTCAAAGTGCTAGAACGGATTAATGATAATGCATACAAGCTTGAGCTACCTGCAGCTTTTGGGGTTAGTCCCACATTTAATATTGCAGATTTGAAGCCCTATTTGGGAGAAGAGGATGAACTTGAGTCGAGGACGACTCAAATGCAAGAAGGGGAGGATGATGAGGACATCCCTACCATTGATATAGCCATGCCTAGTACACAGCAAGGACCTTTGACTCGAGCTCGCGCACGACAACTTAATTATCAGGTAAAGTCGTTCCTTGCTGTCCCAACAAGTTCTCTGAATTGGGTGCTACTAACGTCTTGTGATGATTTTCTTATGCTTAGGAACTTGGGGGTTGAGCCGGCTAAATGTAGAAGCAATCAAGATAACAATCACATGGATGTTGGAGCACACAAGAAGAAGATCGGACCAAACGTTCGGACTGAACGTTCGGACCTACAGAAGCGCCATATTAATTGGGCCATAACTTTTGATTCCGGAGTGCGTTGGAGGCTTATGAGTACTCGTTGGAAAGATCTCGATGTCTACTGTCCAATGGATCCAAAATCACCATCAGATTGTAGTGGAGCTGCCGAGAAATTGCAAAAGAACGTTTCGACTTCCAACCGGAGTTCTGGGCCTTATTTCCAGTAGAGCCCATTATGGGAGCATCCAAGCTAGGTTTCCCACGTCCCTGGCTGTTTTCCCCCTATTTAAACCAGCAATAGGCGCCAGGGAGGGGGTGGGTTTTGATTAGATGCAAGTTTAGCTTTTGCTACTTCCTTGTAAACGCGTGTGTTGGCTAGACCACCCGATTTACTTGTTTCAGAACCCCACCTTTGTATTTCAGTCTCATCTTTTGAGTAGAATCCGTGAGTTTTGCTTGTTCATCTTGTTCTTTCTTTGTTCTCGATTGCTAGCAGGTTCAAGGTTGTTCTTAGCACGGCAAGAACATCAATAATTTGGTTTCGGTGTAACTGCCGCTAAGGCGCAGCAACCCTGTGGTCGTTGTAGTTGGGCAGCACAACGTCGAACTTCCACCAAATCGAGTTATCTCCACTCTCATCGAAAGATCGGGAACCATTGCTTCGCTGGGATTCCATCACTATTGCCATTGCTGATGTCGGCTTGCATATATGTTTCAATTTTGCGACATGTCAAATAGCATTGCACAATACCAAAGTACTGACATACTGTAATTCACATTGCACCGATCATTCGCATGTCGTAACCCACTACAATAACCTCGTGCTATGAACTTCTAACATACAATTAATTAAATTCTACCATAAATATTTTCTAAATTTTTTAATCGGTATAAATTTCATCGGACGATTCATTTATACATTACGGTGACTGAATTTTCTACTATTACAATTTTGTAGGCATGTAGAATTTCGTACTGATGCTAATTTTCTAAAACTATGTTCCCTAAATTCTAACATAACAACATGCTTCTACGGCTGTTAATTTTGTAAAACTACATGTTTAATAAATTTAGTACAACAAATATTTAATTATTTCTATCTAGATCTACACCTACGGTTGCTTCTTCATCTCCTCTCCATTTCTACGCCTGCTATTTTCCTATAATTACGTTAACTAAATTTTTTATACTAAAAATTGTACTAAAATTTCTATACTAAAAATGTCCCATACCAAAAAATGTATACTAAAAATTTTCTATACTAAAATTTGTAAACTATAAATTGTACTAAAGTTTCTATACTTAATTTTTTACATCTACTATATTTACTAACACTAACATTTGATAAAAAAATATACTGAAAATACAATATACAAAGAAAAATACCTGGATCTGAGAATCTGAATGGATGGAATGGCTCCCACTCCTCCTTCCTTCCACTCCCTCTCCTCTTCTCCCCCTCCTCTTCTTCCCTTCCTTCCTCTCCTCTCCTCTTCTCCCTATCCTTTCTCTTCTCTTCTCATCTCCTTTCTTCTCTCGGCGTGAGCGATTACAAATGAAATGAGGCAGGGTAGTGGCGGCCGAACGCGCTGCCTTTTTAACCCCCCTGTCGCCCGGGCGTTGGGCAACCCTATTTTCTCTTCTACCATCCAAAAATGTCACCACAAGATATCTTAAATTTACCGGCGTTTAATTAACCTGGTGCATATATATCTCATCTTAGAGTTTACTGTGGCGCATATATACGCCATCCTAGCTATTATAATTTGGGGCGTTTATAAACACCTTTATTATCATCTACCATGGCGTTTATAAATGCTGGAGAAAATTCAATCTAAAATGGTGGTTATATACACTGGAGAAAATCAACTACAACATTTAGATGAAATGAGTGGGAACCCAAAAATTAGGTGCAATTTCTTTTGGTGGACCTGAAATTTCCAACGTCGCATCGGATAAAATACTCCCCCTATCCACCCAAAAAAACCAGAAGTGCCTCGACTTGCATTTCTTCTTCCATGGCTTCTATTACTTCTCCTCTCTCCTCCCCTCTTCTTCAGCTATGGCGCCGATGAGGCCAGGCCAGCTTGCAGGCGGCCGACATCCTTCTTTGTCTCCATCAACCACCCCCACCACCTCTTCGCACCACCAACCGACTACCATCCTTCTCTTTGCCTTCTCCCCCACATTCGGTACCACGGCTACCCAGTACTTCCTCATCCACTCCATCGTGCCTCCCATCTCACTGCCATTGACTCTACATTCCTCCTTCCTCTCTCTCTCTCCACCAGATCCACTCCTTCCAACAACCCCGCTGGCCACCACTATCTCCACACCACCTCACCGAGCCCTGCATCGCCTCCTCCACCACGGTGACTTCAACGACCACAACTCCACCATCTTCAACCATGCTAGTGACAACACCATCGACCCCAACGCCGGCGAGCTTCTCCACCGACCACTTCTTCTTCCTTGGTCGTGACTCCAACCCCCTGTGCTTCCACTTCACTACCCTCTGCTACTTCTTCCTCTTCGGTTTATTTATGCAGTGATGTTAAGTGCTTGTGATTCCTGCGTAGTATCTGCGCAGTTGTGATTGTGATCTGTGTTATTAAGTGCTCAAATTCCATAATGTTGTTAAGTGAGAGTTGGAAATTGTAACACCCCGGCTTAACAAAAGCCCAAGATGTCACTTACAACCACTATCGCTATCAATTTAAAACAACAACACAAGCATTAATGACAACTATATAACATGAATCACATCTCACAAGAAATTAAACATAAAATTTCAGCAATAAGATAGATCTTAAATTGAACTTAGTATAAACCAACAAATTACCAAGAGCATTATAAATAAGTCTAAGCTGGGAAACACATCATCTAGCAATATTACATACAATAAGGAGCTAAGAGAAACCACAAATTAACCAATTATTACAATGAATAATCCTAAACTGTTCATGACCAAAAAAATGAAATATTGGTAGGTTAAGTGAAAAGCTATGAAGTGCAAATATCCATGTGCTACTCCCTCCCATGCTGTCAGTTTCAATGATTACCTAAAAACAACAAATAAAGTAATGGTGAGTCCACAACTCAGCAAATACACAATGAAATAATAGCATCAACAACATAATCAATTTATCATTTACTCAATTTTCACCATTCTCTTTTCCCATCTCAATGTCTCTTAGTGCCACGCAATCACTACAAGAAATGTGTCATTTATTGACATTTTATTTTTGTCATAATATATGGAATTCATGTCACAATTCAAGATTTGTGACATTCGGTTGACGAAAATCGTAATGTCAAAAAACACGCATCACAAATTTATTATGTGACGTCTGTATAGTTCATGTCACAAATCTATGACATTGGCTTTTAGTGTCACAGAGGTTTATGACATTCATTTGTTGTCACAAAATCCTAGGCTTTGCCACATGGGCAAATGCCACGTAAGATCAAAACCTGACGTTGCGCTGACATGGCAGAATATAAAAATGTCATAAAATGAATTTTGGCCTGTTAAGCCCACGTAGCAGGCAGCCTCTTCATGGGTCACAATCATTATTTGGGCTGTTTCTTCTTGGCCCATTATTTGGTTTTAGATTTTTTTGGCCCATACATTTTTTTATGATTGCAGCCCATACAGTTTTTTTAGCCCGCACAATTCAGCCCATATATTTTTTCAGCACACACAATTCAGCCCATATAATTTCTTTCAGCCCATACAAAAATCAGATTCAAATTAACCAACAGCATATGGAAATATGATTGCATATCATAACCAGTCCACAAGTGTTAAATTAACTATCAAATATCATTACATCCATCACCCAATTCAGCACACATCCAGACCAAGTCTCAAATTTCAGGTTGCTGTTGGAGCTTGCCAAATTCACCACACATGGCATCTACAACCTCAATCACAGATGACCATATCAAAAAAGCATCTACATCCACACTAGGTTTCTGTTGGAAGTTAAAGTCGATCACCAAAATAGCATCCACAGCCTCACAGTCACAGATGTCACCAAAATTACATACAAACAGAAAATTAAATAACTAAAAGCATGTGAAGAGTTATTTGCAAATGAATAGCATTTTAGTACAGCAAAGTGGCAGCAAACAAATGCAAGACACCATATTCAGATTTTAGTACAGCAAAGTAGCAGCTAAAAAATACAACTATTGAACAAGGAATGTGGCAGAGGATCAATGCAAAGACATACTAGTAGATTTTATAGTAGCAACAGCCATGGGAGAGCCTAATTAATATGTTCTAACATGCCATCAAACTATAACTCTAGTTTTCTAGTACAGCATCATCTAGAAGATAGTCAAACTTATCAAGGTTGATTTTTAGGGAGTATAATGAGGTATCTTTTCTGGCAGAACTCATTATTCTTATGCAATTATTACTACTACGAATGATTTAAATGAATCTTTGACCTCTCTGGCCTCCCTTTCTCAATGTCTATGGCATTCACCAGCCTCATATTAGCTCTAGCTGCAAGCAATGTGTGCCTGCTGAGGCCTATAGATAATACAACATACAAACACAGATACTAATTCTGATAACTGTATAAACATAGCAAACCCTGCACAAGTACTAATCACAGACAGAAACAGTCACTAACCTAACATCATATTAATGCTAATCAATATAACACAGATAACCACTTAACAAAGCGAAGCAAAAAGCATATGAGCTGAACCAATATCCATATCCACTGTGATCCACATAGCAAAATCACAAACATCCATCACAGTTCGCATACATCACAGTCACAGAGCACATTAACATTCACAGTTCACAAAGTATTGAACAATTAACAGTGACATCTAATAGTAGTTAATTAACAGCAATTGTCATCACAGTGCACAATTAAGCAAAAGATTAACAGAGTAACTGGAACCAAGAAAGGGGAAAAAGTGAATTAAACCTAGATGAAGAGGAAGCAGAGAAGGGTATGGCTGTCGGTGAAGTGAAGCCGAGGAGGGAGGAGTCGGTGGAGACGGAGATGTCGCCGGTGAGTCGATGAAGTGGTGGCCGACGCAGAGGTGAAGGGGAAGCAGTGGAGAAGTCACCGTCGGTGGATGCAGTAGAGGCGGCCGGTGGTCGAAGAAGTTGATGCAACCCTCTCGGTGGCGCTGTGGAGATGGAGGCGGCGCTCGGTGGAGGAGCGGTAGATCTGGAGGCAGCGCACGGGAGGTCAAGCGGCGGCGTCGAGGTCGGGCAAGAGGAGACGGGCGGCGCAGTTGGTGGAAGAGAAGGGCGGCCGGAGAAGGGAGGATGGAGGAGCAGCGACAAGAGGCGGCGGCCGAGGTAGGAGAGGAAGGGGCGGCGCAGTAGAGGAAGGAGCTGCGCCGGGTGGAGAAGGAAGAGAGACGAGTGGCGGCGCCGGAGTAAGAGAAGATGGGGGAAGGGGAAGACGGCGCACGGGAAGTGGGGTGAGGCGGTAGTGAGGTAGAGAAATGGAGGCGCAGGGGGTTGGTGGCGAGCCGGTGGATGTGGAGGAGGAGGCGGAGAAGAGAGGCGACGGTGGAGAGCCGAGAAGGGGGGATGTGGGGTGAGGCGGCGGTGGCTCGCCGGCGAGTTGCGGCCCGGCACTCGCCGGCGGTCGGATCTGGAGAAGGAGGGGGGGGGGGGGAGCAAAGGGAGGCCAAGGGAGAAGCAAAAACCGGGCTCTGGGCAAAGTTGCGGCGGCTAGGGTTCTTGTGGCCGGTGGATTGGGAATGCCTTTTTTTTGCGTTTTAGCCCTCCAGGAATTCGGGAATTACGAGTAGGTCCTTTCCCCAATTGATTTCTTTTCTTTCTGGCCCTTGGAAACTCCGATTTAATCGCAGTTTGTTCCTACGTGCCCGTGACGACACGTACATCTCCATGGAGCAGTCCCGAAATGCCAGATTTGTCGTTTATGCGCCTCGATCGCGCCGGCCTGCAGAAAAACATATAAAAATGTAAAATGGTCCATTTTGAGCAATTAATTATAGAAAAGCGTGTAAATAATGATAATTAGTCCCAAAATGCGACGAATACGAGGGTAAAATGGCGGGTAAATATATGTAAAAATGACGCATGTCAGTCGTCCCCTTTACTCGGTTGAGATATTATGCGAAAAAATAAAAGAAAAAATGGTATATGGGCCCACCCGACCACGTGGCAATAGGACATGCCAACATGGATAAGAATATTTAAAATAATTCAATAAAATAATTTGTGACACACAACCTCTGTCATAGATTTATGACATTCATAAATTAGTCCTTATGACATAGCAAATACCGTCACTGGATGGAATTGGACTAGTTGTATGACATTTTTTGTGACATACAATTTTTTATTGTCACTAAGTCGAAATGCCTAAAACATAATGTCATAAACCGGATGATATAATGACATTATGACCTGTTGTCATGCTAAATACGTCAAAAAATGACACATTTCTTGTAGTGAATATTCATGCTCATGTCTCCTCTGTAGCTTATACTGGTATAGCGGAGGGTATACCTGTTGATGTCACCCTCAACCTCCATCTCGTGGAGGTGTCTACCGAGATAGGTCTTTCCCTCCATCCCGTGGAGATGCCTACCTTTGTAGGTTTTACTCAAGAGCACGTCAGAATAGTCACACAGCTTTACTCATAGCTATTGACTTTCTCATCGCTCTAGCTCATAATGCATATATTATATCATGAATGCCATTTATCATCATTTTATCGTATGTCATAATTATCATCAGTTTAATACCATAATGAATAGAATATGAACAAATACCGTATGCCATAAACAAAATAGCAATTATCAACTATTGACCATTATTTTTGAGAGACCATGTGGATGTGACCTCATGTTTGTGATGAGTAATTGACGCGTGTTCGGGAAAGTTTGAGTTTGGTTTGAGTGGTTCGAGCCAAGTCGTTGCGTGGTGCAGTCGGCTTCGGTCGGACCTGGCCGAACTAGGTCGAATGTGTGTAGTCGTTTATTATTATTGACCGGTTTGGACTTGTTCATGCTTGAGTATTACTACTAATGCTAATGTGTGATTACATTATCTCGAGCGGTGCTATGTGATGTGTTGCTTATCTGTGATGGCTGTAGGACATCGAGACGGAGTCGTGGCGAGGCACGGGATGACCGGACTAGGCACAGGTGGTGCCGAGGTCAAAACGGTCGGGATGTGCCGAAGACGGCGAGGACTCGAGGTGGTTGCGAGGCTTGGACGACAAGGAATGAGGAAGCTTCCCGGAAAGTGCAGGAGGGGCGTTTTGGTGAATACACAAGGCTGCACTAAAGGAAGTGGATTTGGTTAGAGTTAGCGGGTAAAGCGTTGAGGCTTAATGGGCAAAGCATTTGGTGAACCCATTATGAAAGGCTATAAATAGGGGAAGGCTCTCCTGGTTGTAGCATGGCTTTTGGAGGGGTTGTTAGGGCTTTGCTTTGTTTGTTGTGAAGTAGGTGAGGAGAGTAGAGTTTGTTGTAGCTTTGTTCCCTTCGTGAGTGCCTGAGAATGTAGGAGAGTTCTTGATTCTCTTGTGTGCTCTTGTTTGGAGAGATGGCTGTAAGAAACATTCTGTATAAGCATTCCTCTCTCTGTATCAAGATCAATATGAAATTTTGTGTTCGAGATGATGTGCCGTCTTGTTCTTCATTTCAGAATTTTAGTCTCAGTTCTCTCTTTTCTGTTTTGGTTCTTCGCTGCTCTTTCTTTTCCTGGATTTGTTCCTTGGTTCAAGAAAGTGCAACTTGATCTTCTCTGAACTGGGATAAGTTTTTCAGGCCATCTTGCTCAGTTGTCCCGAGAGAAAAAGGTTTTGGTTGTAGCTTTCATCTCAAATGATCCCCGCTCAAGTTCCTCTGTTTTCTTGTACTTCTAGGGTTTGATGTCAGGGCTCCCTTGCACTTCTGATTTACTGAGTGGGAACTTGAATTCGTTATGTGGGTCTTGTTTCTAAGTTTGCTCCCCTAGGATTTTCAGAGTTTCAGGAGCAAAGACTTAGAGAGTCATGAGCAATTGATACTTTGACTCTCTGTCGGTCCATTTTTCAGTAAAATCAGATTATCTTAGTATGTTTGAGCTTGAGCCTGCAAATTCTCCTCCCTAGGGTCTCTGTGCTATTTAGTTAAGTTTTTTGATTTTTTGGCCAGGGAAGATTAGCAGCAAGTCATCAATCTTCCTGAAATCTATGTATTCGGTTTTTACAGTTTTTGTCTGGTTCCTCTTCAGAGTATGTATTCGGCAGACCAGCTCATGTGTTCAGTTTTCAGAAATGACAAGTACTCAATTCTAAATGCAGTCGGCAGTGCTTCTATTCTTTTCATTTTCAGACAAGTCGTTGGTTCTATCCTACAGTAAACTGCATCCTTATTGATGTCCCTATTTCGCAATATATGTTCAAGTCTTATATGGCTGGTTTGGCTGCATGCTTAGTACTCATTTTGACAAAATCGGTAACCTCTGTGCAGCAGCTTCTAATTTTGGTTAGAGTACTGCAGCAAGGGTGTTCTTTGTTTTGTTTGTTTCCAGTCACCTCTGCAGTTTATGTTCCTTTCGTTTTACCTTTTTTGCTGCTTCATGTTTTCGGCAGGAAAGACTGCTCTCGGCTGCCCTTTTTAGTGCCGAGCTGGGTAGTAAACAGCAGTAGACTACATGCACTTTGCTTTTTCCTTTTCACTGCCAAATTAATCTTTCACTTTATCTGCTAACTTCTTGAGACAAGCCAATTATTTAATTTGAATCCGCGATTACTTTGGCCTAAGATGAGCAGTGTAAGATCGGCATTTACTCTGTGATTGCTTCCTCGCAGTATTTGCTTTTCAGTCCTGGGTAAATGGCTGTTTGCCACAGGTGTTTTGTCTAGTTTTTGGCAAGTTTGTTCTTGAATTTCAGTCCATACAAGTTTCAGCTAGAGACAAGCTCTTCTGTTTTTATTCTCTCCTGTCTCGGCCAGCTTTCAGATTTTTAGTGTGTCTTTATTCTCAGTTTTTCTTGCCCCTAGAGAAGTCCTCAAATCTAACATCTTAATCCCTGGTCGGCTTGCAGCAAGTAATTGGTGTCTTCTCAGTTTCCTTCAAAGCTTCAGACCTTGGCAGTGCAGCTTTTGTAGCTGATTTTTTTGTACTTTCTGTGACTCAGATTTTTAGTCTTCAGTTTGTGTAGTTTAGTCAGTCTGGCATTCCTAGTTTCTTTTAGAGATTCAGTGAGACTGCATATTCTTACTTCATAGCTTCTGTAGCTATCGGAGAAGAAATTTCGTGTGAATACTTGGGGAGGCATTTTCTAAAAAGGCACCATTCACCCCCGCTCTGTTGCCATTCCGGTCCTTCAATTTTACTATGCACTTACCCCTTTCTTAATTGTGACGAACGGACAGATTTGAAGATGACAACACACTTTTCCCACTTTACTGGACAGTCTCCTTTGTTTCCTAGTAATACAAATATCTAACTCCCAATACCCACGTCGTAAAATAGCAAATCATAACAGTTATGAAATCCACACAAAATTCCCTACGTTTTCTTAGTTGTCCAAGTTTTCAGATTAAATCATCTAAATCCCTATTTTTAACCCAGAAGACAGATATCTAATCTCAATACATGCTATAGCAGTACAAGATATCAATTAATCGACAACGCTCCTACACAGTTCCCAAATCCACCCTTTTTCCACCTTTATCGGACATTCTACTATTGGCTCAGGGATCACTCAACACTCACACGATCACAATTGGAGAACACCGGAGGAAAGAACACACAGAGAGAACACAGGCTTTCGGTGCTCAAAACCAATGTTGAATCCCAGCTAATGGCTCACAAACACTTGCACTCAGCACTGCACACCAGTGCCTTTACTTTTTTATTTCACTTCACCACTCTTAACACAAGTTAATGACACTGATTAAATAAACACACATGGCGCAAACTAGGCAACAATAGCCCGGCCAAAACTCACGCCACGTTCAGCAGCACGACTCGGCCAAAACTCACTCACGCAACCAGCTCCATGCGTACATGCAGGATCACGTACATGCAGGATCACGTACATGCAGGGTCACCTCCACTAATTCCTGCATGCATGCTGACCTCTTCTACATGTATGACTCACTAATACATGCATGCAAATACATGTCTGCCGGGTACACGAATGTGTGCTACTTTTGGACTCAGCACAAGAACACGTAATCAACAAGATTAACTCCAACAATCACCCCCTAATCTTATTTGCTTTATTCTCCACTTCCACGGCAGGCTTCAAAGCAGTGCGGGTTCATAATCCGCATCAGCAATGGCAAGCTGTGCCACTGCCTTGGTCACCTTCTTCGGTTCGTCGCACTCGTCGGCGAAGTGACCAAACTCACCACAGTTGCGACAATCAATCTTTGACTTGTCGAACTTGCCGTGGTACTTCTTGTCACCATTTTTGCTGATGCCGTTGCTGGCGCCCTCACCGCTTCTCTGCTCTTCAGCGACCTTGGCCTCCCACTCGGCACGTGTGAGCAGCGGCTCCCCACGCGTGAACAGCAGCCGCTGCTCGCCTTCTCTTTCACGACGTCGCCCCTTTGAAGTCTCCTCGAACGCTCGCAAACGCACGATAGTCTCGACCACCGACATCTCCGACACATCACCCCATTGTACAATAGTACTAACAATGGGTAGGAAATTGTCGGGGACGGAGTGTAGGAGCTTCTCCACCACGGCACTCTCCTCCACTTTCGTGCCGAGAGAACGTATCTCGTTCATGATGGTGGTAACCTTCAAGGCAAACTCATTAACTTTCTCAGATTCACTCATGTACATACCGTCAAGCTCCATCTTGAGAGTTTGTACTCGGGCCTTCTTGACACGATCTTCACCAACGTGCATCTTCTTGAGAGCGTCCCAAGCCTTCTTCGCCGTCTCCTTCTCGGATATGGCCATCACCACAGCCTTCGGCACAGCTTGGACGATGGCGGCGAGAGCCATCTGGTCCTTCTTCTCATCGACCACTTTGTCGCCCTACACTGCTGCCCACACACCTTGTGCACGCATGAAGATCTTCATCTTCACCGCCCACACACTGTAGTTGTTCTCTGAGAGCATGGGGTAGCGCACTGTCACCCCCGCCTCCTTCACTTGCTGCACAACCAGTTCATGGCCACCATGGTTGCCGTCGACGTCGTTGCCACTGCCGAGGCGGCCTGGCGGCGTGTACACACCTTCACTGGACATGGCTCTGATACCAAATGTTGGCTTAGGGATCACTCAACACTCACGCGATCACAATTGGAGAACACCGGAGGAAAGAACACACAGAGAGAACACAGGCTTTCGGTGCTCAAAACCAATGTTGAATCCTAGCTAATGGTTCACAAACACTTGCACTTAGCACTGCACACCAGTGCCTTTATTTTTTATTTCACTTCACCACTCTTAACACAAGTTAATGACACTGATTAAATAAACACACACGGCGCAAACTAGGCATCAACAGCCTGGCCAAAACTCACGCCACGTTCAGTCGCACGACTCGGCCAAAACTCACTCACGCAACCAGCTCCATGCGTACATGCAGGATCACGTACATGCAAGATCACGTAGATACAGGGTCACCTCCACTAATTCCTGCATGCTTGCTGACCTCTTCTACATGTATGACTCACTAATACATGCATGCAAATACATGTCTGCCGGGTACACGAATGTGTGCTACTTTTGGACTCAGCACAAGAACACGTAATCAACAAGATTAACTCATAGTCCTGATACTAAAAATATCATAACTTCTAATACCCACATCGTAAAATAGTAAACCATAACAGTTCTGGAATCTACGCAAAATTCCCTTCGTTTTCATAGTTGGCTAAGTTTTCAGATTAAATCATCTAAATTCCTGTTTTTAACCCATAAGATAGATCTGTCATCTTCTAGATAGCAGATTTCATAATTTTATATCTTTTAATCTACATGTGCAAATATATTAAATAAGGTCATTATTAGATTCTACAAGAAATTTCCTATTACTTTATAGTTACTCCTAAAATTTAATTCTAGCATTAGATTAATCAATTTAATATTTTTCCATGACTGCACCTAGCAACAACCCGGTACCAGATAGTAGTCTCCCAAAATTCATATATTCTAATCTACTTATTTGAAAATTATGTTCTTAAATTTTCTGAAAACCTCAGAAAATTACCTACAATGTTCATGTTGACCCAGTTTCCAGATTATATCATTTACTATTTTTAATCTAATAATTACTACAGACTATTAAAACACCACGAATTCTACCAGATAGCAGAACAATAAAAAATCATAACTCATAATCTACTCATGCAATTGCCATGAACAAAATTTTTACAGAAAACTAACAACATGCTCTAGAACTTTTCAGTATAAGAAAGTCTCATATTAAGCCTCTACACTAGCTGTAAAAATAGTACAATAGTATCGCAGATCAAATCAATCTACTACTCAAATTTTCCCCAAACGAACATGCACGTCATCTCTCTCTAATCTGGAATCTACCCTAAAAAAAAGAGAGAAATCAACCTATTAACATCACCCAAAAGCTTACGGTTCAAGTCTGATTGAATCAATACAAAGCAAGAAGCTTGGATTCTCACTTGTACTCGTCCCTGCTCACGCATGCGTGCAACCATGCCATCAATCGACTTTTCTAGACGGCAGGTGGCTCCTCACCCGAACGGGCGCGTGTGCGGTGGAGATCGCGCTGGCTCTCGGGCGTCCGCGCGCTGCAGGCATTGGCAAACAGTGGGCGAACGCAGGCGGACGTGGAGCACAGATCACGCTAGCATGCGGCGACGCCTGGCGCGGGTTATGACATGTTTTGACATGTTGCAATGACTAATGCATGCTGCAATACAAGTACTCATGGTTCTTATTACATTTGAACCTATGCGGATGGAGCAACAATGTTTTTTTTTGAGCGGATGGTATTGTATTTTGTACATGTCTTGTCTAGTTCTTTTGAGCAGATGGTGTAATTGCTAATATCCAATGTCAAAATTAATAGAGGGAGGTTATTAGGGCTGTATATTCAGTTGGTTACTTGGTTCAGTTACTTTTGTTTCTTTTCCAACTTTTGGTTTAGGAAAATGAAAACCAAATAAACAGACCAACAACATGACTGAACATAGTGGACACTGAACTAAATTCAGTTTTCATTTCTGTTGGTTTATTCCCTTGCTAAGATGAAAAGGATGCATACTGACGGAGGTGTTTATAAATGCCGTGGTATGTTTAAACGCCAGAGATCACTTCCCCGACAGCGCTTTCATTGACGCTCTGTAAATGCTATGAAAAACACTTTTGAGAGCATTTATAGGACTTCTAAGGCTTTTATAGACTCCCTACGAACGAGAACATGGTGTAGTGTGTGACCTCTCTCTTTTGCCACTCTTCCGTTAGCATGCTTCCATCTTTTGCCATTCCCATCCGGCCAATGCTAGTTGCCAGGACGTAGATTCCGTGAATCAACCGTTCAACACCCCCTCATGGGTAAGAAATTTCTGGCTTCAGGTTGGCATTTCCGATGTTACATTACACCTGTGACACTGAGTCATGAAGACCATATTTGCCTTCCAATGAATGGCTTAGATATTTGGGTAAATTCCGCCGGTCACTGTTCAAACATGGATTACTCTCACATTGACTTGACTTGGAGTCTAGTCCTATCTGTGACGTTGGTTTGGTTGGTCTTTGATCACGTTGTTCGGATCGACCATACAGGTCTCCGAATACGCTGGTTTCTGACCACGCTGGTTTCGACCACTCAGGTCTTGACCACATCGACCATGTCAATCTTTAACCACGTCAATCTTCGATCACACAGATCTCCAACCTCCCCGTCGATCTTCGACTATGTTGTTTCGACCACGTCAATTTACGACCACACAGGTCTCCACCACATCGGTTCAACCACGCTGGTTCGACTACGCTAGTTTCAACCACGCTGGTTTCGACCACTTAGGTCTACGACCACGCTAGTTCGATCACGTTGGTTTACGACCACGAAGGCCTACGACCACATCGATTTCGACGTTGTTGGTTCAACCAAGTCGGTTCGACCACTCTGGTACATGACCACGCAGGTCTTCGACTACTTGGGCTCGACCACTCTGGTCTTCGACCACACAGGTCTTCAACCACCTTGGCTCGACCACTCTGGTTCTTGACCACTTGATCTTCGACCACATCGGTTTCGACCAAGTCGGTTCAACCACGTTGGCTCTCGACCACGAAGGTCTTCGACCACCAACGCACGTGGTAGTTCCGTGATTACAACGCCAGTACTTCCGGTTTGCGATAGTACCGTAGGTTACACTACGGTAGTTCTGATTGTCTTAGGAATGCAGATATTTCACCAGATTTTGCAAAACACATTTGCAAACTTTAGTATCATGCATATAAGTACCACACATGATTCTCAACAAATTGCAAAACATAGTTGCACACTTTTAGAATCATGACACAAGGATTAAATATGAGCTTCAACCATTTACAAAACATATTTGCATATATAAGCCTCACATCACAAAGAATGAAAACATGGACTTCAAGCACTTGCAGAACACATTTACAATGCAATGTCCCATGTTATAAGGATTCAACACATGAGTTTCAACTATTTGTAAAACACATTCGCAAATATAAGCCTCATGCTAAGATAAGCTATAAGAGGTGAGGTTGGCTGCCAACACATGATGAGACTCAAACTACTAAACATGACCCCTTTTAATAGTACGGCAACCTATAATAGTAATCCGGTCTTCCAACCAAGCACCAAGACCAGTAAAAAACTAGCAACACATCCTTAGCCCTAGCTAGTCGTACCTTTGCCTTGAGCATTCTCTTGAAACTTGATGACGCACATCATTACTTCTAGTCTGGGTCATCGTCTTGACATGCATCAACACATGATGCATCCACTTCTTGAATTCCATCAACACATAATGGGTCTTCACTCGACTTGATAATCAACACGTGATCATCTTCTCTTGGACATGCATCAACTCATGCATCAACACATGTGATCTCCGCCGAGGTTGATCACGGACCTCCTCTGAGGTCAACGTGTGAACTTTACCGAGGTGGGTCGCGGACCTCCTCTAGGGTTGGTGTGTGAACTTCACCAAGGTTGCTCGTAGACCTCTTCCAGGGTCGGTGTGTGAACCTCATCGAGGTTGACCATGGACCTCCTACAGGGTTGACCTATGGACCTTGTCCATAGTAGACCCCCGTTCAGTGCGACCATGTTGGGGTTGTCGTGGGCCCAAGGTAGCACGGGAAACCCTCTCCAACAAACTCTAATACTAACTCTCCAACACGCCCCTTCAAGATGGGCATGAGATAACAAACATGGCAATCTTCTTACATATTGCAATACCATTACTAGAATCTAACATTTTACTAAACCTACCATCGACTACAAAGCCAATACCATCACGAAGATCAAAGATTGCCCCAATACCAACACCAATACCACCAGCAATGTCACCAAATCCATCATCTTCCAGTGCCCTAGCCTCAACCTCCTCCTCTACCTACACACCTCTGGCCACTCGTAGCCTCTACCACCTCTGCCCCCACACCCCTAGCCTCGGCCTCCACCACCTCTTCTAATACGCCCTCGACCACCTTGGCTTCCACCACCCTCTCAGCACACCCCAACAACCTTTATATCCACCTACCACCGAGCTAACCATCAAGCTCACCTCACTCATGCTCATTAGCATCTAGAATCACCTTTGGGCCTCCCATCAGCTCCACTCTTGTTACCAATACCACCATCAACATGACCAACAAAGCCACCACTTGAATATTCTTCTCCCTTGTTTCAGGGCCTCTGTACCGTGCCCTAAAACCTGCACCATACCATTCTTCTCACCTTCCACCATAACCTGTGCTATTGTCACCACCATAACCAGTACTCCCTATTGCTAATTCCCTTGTCAACCATCACCTCCATAGAACAACATAACACCCACACACCTTTTCTCCTGTCTCTCCAATCTGCCCTTCTCTACCCACACAAGCACTAGTAGGAAGCCACATCAAATCCCACAACTCTAGCGATGACACAAGATCCAGTAGCCACAGAGCAATAACTCCTCTCCACTCCAGATCCAAAAACCTCTTATTCTCTTTTCACCAGCAAAGCAACTCCAAACCCAAGTACTCCGCAACACCCTATCCCTCTCCTCTCTCGATCTACAGACCCCAATCACCAAACTATGCCATGCATCTTTCTCACGATCATGGCAACCACCTCATGCAACAATCACAAACCACACAAGCCAATCCCAGTAGCCACACCACACACCACACCAACTCAAGCAGCATAGAAAATCTCCAAAACTAGCATGCTAGGACTGATTTGTGTAAAAGTATGCATCAGCATGAACATTTAGGATCTTTCCACGAAGAAAACACTCTCTCTAGGGCTAGAAAAAGAATACAAATGATGTAGGGACTACTTTGCAAATTCTCAAAACTTTGAGAGCCAAACCGCAAAATCCAAAAATCCCCAACTGCATCAAAATCCCTAGCTGCCTCTAGTTCAAATCGAGCCCATGACATGCATCATTTTTACATATATTTACTTGTCTTTTTACCCTTACATTTTTTGCATTTTGGGACCAGTTAATTGCTCGAAACGGACCATTTTACAATTTCATAATTTTTCGCAGGCCAATGTGATCAAGGTGCATAAATAATGAATTTGGACTACTGGGTTAGCTCCACACAAAATTACACATCATCACGAACCCGTAGGATCAAACTGCGAAGAAAATGGAGCTCAAGAAGGGCCAAAACAGAAGAAATCATACTGGGGGAGGACTCCATTGTAAATTTCAGATTTATGGAGGATTAAACTACAAAATTCCAAATCCCCAATTGGCATCAAAACCTAGCCACCGACAATGGAAATCTGGGAGCCCAGCATTATATTCTTCCTTGGCCACCTCTTGCTTCTTTTCTCTCCTCCCTTATTTTCCACCACTAGCACCGGCGAGGCCGGGCCAAACTCGTTGGCGGCCACCTCAACCTCACCACTCCCTCCATCAACCACTGCCATCACCACTGTCTCTCTCCTCCCTCATCTCCTCAACCATCAAGCGCCACCTTTCCTCACCAGCCAACGCCGCCGCTCCTTGCAGTCTCCCCACCAGTGCCTAAGCTCCACTAGCCGCCACTACTCCCTCCACCAAGATCCACCAAGTGCCAGCCACCACCTCTCTCTGCTTCCCTTCCTCCTTCCTTCGGTCGTCCACGCCACCTTCACTGTGCCTCCTTCCTTGCACTGCCACCTTGGCTTTTCATCTCCCCTTATGCCGCCACCCTCATCTGTGCCACCAGCCCGAGCTCCCTCTGCCGGTGTGCCACCTCTCTGCGCGGACCTCCAGTAGTGTGCCGGCCATGACCCTTCCTCTGCTCTGCTTCCCCTACTCTGCTCTACTCCTCGGTTAAGTTTCCAATTCCTCTCCCTTCCTCTCTCTGCTGTTCTCAATTAATATTCAAATAGATTGCTGTCAATTCCCTGTTAATTGATGCTTTATGAATTGTGCTTGTTATTTTGTGATTGTGTTACGTGGGTGTGATGGTGAATTATGGATTTTGATCTATTGCACTATGAATGTTAATCTGTGATTATGATATGTTGTCATGCTGTAATACTTGTGAAATAATGCAATCTTTGTGTGATGTTCTTAGTGATGATCTGTTGGTAATGTAATTGTAGTAGTAGTATTCGTCTTTGTCAATTTTGTGTTCTGGTAAGGTTTAATAGTAGTAGTATTTAGCTATATGTGTGTGTGATTTGTTAGACTGTGCTTATGGTCAGTGTGTGTGATTCCTATGTATTAATGTCCTGTGCTTGTGTTATTGTCAGTTAGTATATGTGTATGTTTGAGAGTGTCATCGGATTAGCTAGTAGGCGACTGTTTCTCTCCCCGTGCTGTCTTGACTCCCCCCTTGCTTCTAGACTCCCTCATTTGTCCTTTCCGCGGTCTATCAATAGTTAGGTCGAGCAATCATAGTTGTAGTTGTTTGTTGTGTTGTCCTACCGCCTTTGTCTACTTAGCCATCGATCGTCTTCCCCATCTCTCTCTCTTGACTCCCTCTATGCTTCTAGACTCCCCAATGCTTCTTGACTCCCTTCTTATTTCTTGCAGCCGGTAGCTAGTTAGGTAGTCAATCAATAGTCGTATTTGTTCATGTGTTGTACATGTAATTAGTCATTGTGTAGTTTGTTCGGTCGTGCGATGTCTATTAGTACGGTCATTCATCCGGTCATCTAATTTTCATTCGTTAATTTAGTTCGTTTATCATTTTGTCCATGCAAATTAGAGTTCGTTTGATAGTTAGATCGTTTGGTCGATTCAGTAGTTATTTTAGGTTTAGTTTTTAGTTTTCTCCCTCATTTTAATTGACCTAGCTTTAGCCGAGCACCGGTAGTCTCAGTCTAGTCCCTGTGGAGAACACGACACTCGCTGCTATTTCAGTGGCAACCCATGCACTTGCGGGTGTGCTATTTTTGCATGATCAAGTATTTTGGCGCCGTTGCCAGGGAGCAGAGGTGGCAGCACATAGTGGATAGATGTGGTGGCACGCCGAGAGGGAGCAAGTGGCTGTCAGCGAGTATAGAGGCTCTTGATGGGTCAGCAAGCCATGGGTGGCGGCCCTGATGGTGGAGGAGTAGGAGTGATGGCGGCCAGAGGTGATGGCGGTCGTGTGTCACGGTGAGGAGGAGAGTGGCCGATTGGTGATGGCAACCGGCGAGGTAAGGCTGGCCCTTGCCGACCCAGTCATGGAGAAGAAAGGGGTGGGGACAGAAAAAGCAAGTAAGACTAGGGAAGAAGAAAGGGTCAAGAAGAAGAAAAGAAATGCCAGCTTACCTTCTTGCTGGTGGTGGCTAGGGCTTTAGAACAATTGGGGATTTCTACATTTTGCAATTTACTCCTCCATATTTTTTTAAATTGCAAATAGGCCCTTCTTCATGTTATTTTCTTTTGTTCTTGCCCTCGAAAACTCCGATTTCTTCGTGGTTTGATCGTACGTGTTCGTGACAACATGTACATCCGCACAAAGCAGTTCTGGAATGCCAACATGGAGTGATTGTGCCTCGATCGCTCCAGTCTGTGGAAAATAGAGGGAAAATGTAAAATGGTCTATTTCAAGCAATTAATTATAGAAAAGTGTGTAAATGATGATAAATGGTCCCAAAATATGAAAAATAATGGGGCAAAGTGAATGGCAAATATATGTAAAAATGATGCATGTCAGGCCGTCTTGTTCTCCCTTCATCCCCCATTTGCTTCCTCTCACCTCTCCTTCTCCACCACATGCCGCCAGCGAGGCCAGGCCAACTTGTTGGTGCACACCTTCTCAACTTCCACCACCTCTCTACCCCATCTCCACCTTGTCATCTTGCCCTGGTTAGCCACCACATCGCCACCGCTCCAGTCCATGCCACATCACCTCCTTCCACCCCGCTTCCTCCACAATCCACCGCCCTATCCCTTTCTCTCTTCCCCAACACCGAGTGGGGCCACCGTAGAGTATCAACATTGGTGACCACTACTTCTCACTCCCCAACTTCGATGACCCCACTGCTCCCTAATTCCTCTGCTACTACTGCTCTTTCTCCTTCCCTTCAGATTGGCGCACGCATGCGCTCCCCCTGCAACAATATCGGAGCATCACCTCCCCATTGGGTAGCCCACTGATGAAGAACACGCATGTGCACAGCGCGGCAGCGATGCCGACCCATACACCCAGAGCGGTGCGGCCGAGCTTCTACTGCCCTACGCACTGGCAGTGATGCACCCAGGGAGTGTGAGTGAGCGGTCTTCCAGAAAATGTGTAGAGTGTGAGTGAGCTCTTGTGTTTGAGAGAGGGAGAGATTGGAGTGATGAGCATGTAATCTTCTTTATTCTAATGTCCATGCGTATCGGGACTCCTCTGTAATCCTTTTGTTCCCTGGAATGGAATCTCTGAAGTTCATTTTCTGTTCGTGTCTCTGTTCTTCGTTCTTGCTCATGTGTGATTTTTGAGTTTTTCGTTTTCTGGTTGTTTCTTGTTGAGAAGGCCCAAAATGGGTTGCTCTATGTTGGGACGATGCCTCAAGATCATTTGATTGTTTTTCCCAAGAGCAAATCGCACTTAATCTCAGATTTTGGTTTTTGGCCTTCCCTGTTCTTCTTTTTCCCTTCTAGGGTTTGCGGTAGATTTTGATTCCCTTTATGAGATGGCATGAAACTTGGTATCTAGAGTCCAGAGGCTATTATTTAGCTATCTGCAAAGTTTCATAGCCAAAGGATCAAAGATGAAATGGGGATTTGAGTTTTCGTTGCTGCTGCCTGTAATTTTCAGATTTTAGTCCAATCCTTGATTTCTCGAGTTTGAGGTAATTTCTTTTGGTTTCCTAGGCTCTTTTGGGTATTTAAGTTGTGGACTCACTGATTTGGGCAGAGAAATCGAAAGACAAATCTCAAATTGCCTTGCAGTCTAAAGTCTCCATTGTGGGCTGTCTGTTTTTCAGGTTTTCTGTGTCTGATTTCGTTGGGCGGTCTGACCGGAGCTCTTTGGGCGGTCAGACTGGACCCTGTGCGGCGGTCAGGCCGGGGTTTGGCCGGCGGTCAGACCGGCCTTTAGGAGCCTGTCTGACCGGCTTGCCCTAAGCGGTCTGACCGGCCCCTCTGCATTCTGTGCTGATTCCAATTGTTTCTTGGCATTTGCTTTCTTCTCTCCCGAGTGTTTAGTTCCCTAGTCCTCCAGTAGTCATGCGGACTTGAATCCCTCTTTTCATAGATCTTATATCTATCGGAGAGAGGATTTGAGTCGATACCTTTAGGGGGAAAGTTTTTAAAAGTCGACATTCACCCCCTCTGTCGCCATTTCGGTACAACAAGATCTACTATGAAGCAAGTTGAGATGACTTTGCAGTTCGTGTGGATGAAAAGGTCAGGGACATGCTATGTCTATCCAGAAAATGCTGAAGTGATGCAACCATTGCTATGTACAAGAGTTAAAACTAGATGCAAGTCGTTGGCTATTAACTTAGGGGAAAGTCCTAATTTCATGCATATGTCACGATTTTATAATAGAAATGATATACAACACTTAACAACTAAAATATGTGATTTCAGTAGAATCTCGAGATGTGCTTAAATATTCGTGCTCCTCCATCTCTAGCGAGTTCAAGAGCCTCGTCGCCTCTAGTGAGAACATGATCCCCCTGAGTGAATACCACCTCCTCCTCTGGTGAAACTAGCTTAAGCTAGTTCACCGCCCCTCTGCCAAATGCACCTCTTTGCCAAGTCCTCACTGTATTAGAATTTTTTTAGTTGTCTCCAGTGCTAGAGACAGTGGCTTTCGTTGTCACTAGCGTTGGATGCAACCAGAGCCGGCCCTGCAGAGGTGCGCGGGGTGCGACGGCCAAGGGCCCAGCCCAAGAGGGGGCCCACACCCATATATGTAATACACTAATACCTTCATAGCTATCCCAGCGTGGCGTTTGGCCCAGGCGCCCAGCCCAAGAGCCGAAGCGTCGCTGGCTGCCTGGCTCGCTGCGTGATGCATGCTGCATGCCGCCATGCGAATCGTTCCGGCTTCCGCAGTTCCGCGATCCGCCGTCCGCGTCTCGGCGAGTCGGCGTCTGTTCTCGTCTTCTCGAGGCGAGGCGGCGAGGGCGCGACCGCGCGAGGCGCCGCCGAGGCTCTGCGACCTGCGTCTCCAACTCTCCATCTTCTCCGAGTCTCTCCGCATCGCAGCGTCCGCCACCGATTTCGTATCTCCAGTCCAGTCTCCACGTCTCCGGCTATTCGCGTGGTACTTCTTTTGCTTGGTTTCAATTTTTTGTAAAATTTAATCTTCCTGTTTAAATATATCGATTAGTGATTGTCGTACTCTACTAAATTATACATATGTTTTTATCCTAATTTAGGTGTTGGAATTTGATAATGTTACCTAAGAAACATTTGTCCGGTGCTGCAAAAAGAAAACGAAGGAAATTAGAAGATCAGTTTATTCAAACACAAAAGGGTGCTATACATAAGTTCTTTTCAGCTTCGAGTAGTGATGTTCCCGATGATAATCCTGTTGAAATAGATGCACCTAATATTGAAGAACAAGGGCAGCAGCCAGTTAATGAAAATTTAAGTGAAGATAATGTCAATGATGATGCTACAGAGCATGAAAATTTACAGCCTTCATCTCAAACCGAAAATCCGAGTGATGATATTCAAGAAGCTTCAATTCATGATGTCTTTGACCCTAGAACATGGGAAAATCTTGATAACAAGGGTAGAGATATCTTGATTGAAAAAGGGCCAGTGAGAGAGTTGAATCTTCAGTTCCCTTCAGATAGTAATGGTAGACATTTTTCATATGCTTACTATTCCAGGAAGTTAAGCAACGATGAGGTGATTGATAGAAAATGGTTGGTTTACTGTAAGCATGTGGACAAAGTTTTCTGTTTCTGTTGCAAATTGTTTAAATCAAATCAAAGCAAAAGTGTTCTAGCATTAGATGGAATGAATGACTGGAAACATCTTAGCATTAGACTCAAGCAACATGAGAATAGCGTTGAGCATATAACAAACATGAATACTTGGAATGAACTTAGGCTGAGGTTGAGCAAAAACAAAACAATTGATGATGATTTGCAACGGGAAGTTGCAAAGGAGAGAGAGCAAAAACAAAACTTAGGCTCAGTCTTTGGTCAGTGCACTTGAGAATTTTGAATTTTTAGTTGGTTTGGTCATTTGGCATGACATTTTATTCTCCATAAATAAGGTGAGTAAGAAGTTGCAGTCTAAGATTGTGAGCATGGATGCTACTCTCAAGCATATTGAAGGTGTCATATCATATTTTAAGAAGTACAGAGATGAAGGTTTCACTTCTAGTATGGATACTGCAAAAAACATTGCATCTGGCATGGATGTAGAGCCCAAATTTTGTACAAAACGTCAAGGAAAGAGAAAGAAGCATTTTGATGAACAAGATGACCAAGATGAGGAAATACAACAGTCTGCAGTGGAATCTTTTAGAGTAAATTATTTCCTAGTTATGATCGATGCTGCAATTACTTCATTGACTAGTCGATTTGAGCAGCTGCAAGCATTTGATGAAGTGTTCGGGTTCTTGTTCAATTCAAAAAATTTGAAGTCCTTAGATGATGCTGAACTTTGGAGGTGCTGCACCAAATATGTAGAAACCTTTTCTGATGATAACTCGTCCGATGTTGAGAGAAATGATTTTTTTTCAGAACTAAAGGTGCTGCAAGTGACTTTGCCCGATGCTTTGATGTCAGCATCTGAGATTCTAGAGTTTGTTATGGCTGCAGATTGCTATCCAAATATTTCAGTTGCCTATCGAATCCTCCTAACTGTACCTGTGACAGTAGCTTCGGCTGAAAGAAGTTTCTCAAAACTGAAGTTATTGAAGAACTATTTGAGGTCAACTATGTCACAAGAAAGGCTGAATGGCTTGGCTATGTGCTGCATTGAGAAGGATGTCTTGGAGACTATTGATCTCAATACCATCATTGATGATTTTGCATCAAGAAATGCCCGAAGAAGTTTCTTTTCATGAGAAGCAATGGATATTGATGGAGTTTTATTCTTCTTCTAAGGTAATCACATTAGTTTCAATTTATTGTTCCCTTAGTCTTGACATTGTTCATCGATCATTATTAAACATGTTAAATTTAGAATTTATTGTTGGTCGCTTTGCTAGTAAAATTAAACTTATATATGTGTGTGTATATATATGTCATATGTGTATACCTAAATATTACACAAACCTACAAACCTATACATAGTCTTGAGGGCCCATTACGATAAGTTCGCCGAAGGGCCCTTGAAAGTGTAGGACCGGCACTGGATGCAACAATGATAGTGCTGGAAGACCGGCATGATTGTAGAGCGGCACAAGAGGAGCACTATCCTTCTCGTAATTCACAACACCAGGATTTAGCTTGGCTGGATTTGCCGATTGAGAGGACTTCATACACTAACTTAGCCTGTAAAACTAGGATGAAGCCCTTCGAGATATTGCCATCACAAGAAAAGTCATCTACCAAAATGTCTACAACTCAAAAAATATAAAACTATGGTTGAAGAAGAGGGGCATTCGGCTAAGGTATTGTCCAGATTTGCTGGGCAGAGGTTGCTAGATTGAATGTCTAGCTTCGCTGGGTGAAGCTTGCTAGATTGAATGAGCTGGAGGAGTGGTGGTACAAGAATCGTCAAATACATCCAATTGTGAGAAATTTGATTTCCAATCATAAAAGTTTTGGGGTCCAATGTTATAAAGCAAATATGTTTATATAAACTGGAAAAGTACCATCCTCCAACTTCCTCTTTGCTCTCCCATGTCCCATTTCTCTCCCTCTCCTTGCTGATAATCAATTGGGTTCAATTTCTCGCTTGAGCACGGCAGCGGCGTTCCGTGGCTGATAATAGTCAACAACTCGATGAGATGGCAGCTGTGCGAGCCTACGATAGTGTCGTGTACCTGGCGGTGCCGATTGCATGCCCGGCGCCAGTGATTGCTGCCATTGAGGCTGCCAACCCCATCACGGCCTCACGGGAAGCGCTTGTGTCTACTTGAAGCCCGAGATGAGCACACACGCATGCATGGCTAGATTAAAATTTAGGCTTGTTTCCTAAAAGCGGTGGTTCTTGTCTTCCTTTGCCCAAAGCTATAGTCTACAGATCTGGTACAGAAAGTCATAGGTTCGAATCTTGTCACTATTAGCTGGTCGTCCAACACTGGCTCCATAAAAAATGTCTAAATGTTGCAAAACTTTCATACTATTATACATTAGAGGTCGCGTTGCCGATGATCAAGCACTCAAACACAAGAACAAGAGAACACAAGATATAGTCCCATAACCTTCTATCAACTTCATCGATTGGTGAGATATGGGTGTACAAAGACACCCCCTACATAAGATAAATATTTACTAGTTTTAGTGATAGCCTAAGAAGAATTTGATACTACAATTTACCTATAGACCCTACCTACTTTCAGAGATGCCATACCTTTTTGTTTAATTTTGTCTTGAGATCTATACACTTGTTGTTACTTTGCAATTATTTTACAGAACAAGTAATTTTGATTTTGTGAAATTGTGTATATGGACCTCTTTACTTGATACAAGTGACTCAGCTAATAATAATCTGACATACTGCGCACATTGTAGACTGGTATTTTCTACTTCTCTTGCTCCTGGACCAACTGAAACCATCATGCCGATTCACAAGGTAGAAAACAAGATATCACAATGGTATGATAGATTGATAGCATGTTGAAATTTTATTAATATGTGAAGAAGATTGGAACACACCAATCTCAACAATATAAAACACCCATTGTTGAAATAAATATATGTGCACTGTAGAGCATATATCACTCTCCATCAAAGGAGAAGAATTTCATGGCACTTGAGAAGGAAAAAAGGCAACAGCTGAACATAATATTGGTAACTTGACAATCTAGCGTGGTAGAGTCGATGATGACATAAACTCTTGCTCCAAGCTGTAGCAATTTTGGTTTCCTTGAGAGGATAAATTAACACTATCTAGCATATCAATTGCAACAGTGGACTGACATGTGCCTTGGCTTTGTCCACATAGCAAAGGTTCCATGTCTTCATTTCATGGAGCAACTTGACATGATTTCAACCTTCTTGACCGCATAGACTGCAATGTCATCTTCACTTGTTTCATAGAAGGCCTCTCTTCGCCTCGAAGTCTCAGACAAATCTCTGTAAGACTGGCAACATCGTTTATCTCTTCCCCCGTTGCTTCCTCTAGAACCTGAGCAGCTACTAATTCAGCTAGCGGATTCATCTTCATCTCCTGGAGGAAGTAGTTGGATAAGTTTTGCTTTAACCCAGATTCACTTGTAAAAACAACCTCCTTTCTAAGTAGCAACTCTACAAGTACTACTCCAAAACTATAAACATCACTCTTCTCATTTAACTTTCCAGTGTCATAGTATTCTGGATCTAAGTATCCAAATGTGCCATGTACATTTGTAACAATATGGGTTTGATCGATAGGAACTAACCTTGAAGCACCAAAATCAGATATTTTCGCTGTATAATTCCCATCCAAGGGTATGTTAGAGAACTTCACATCATGATGAAAGACTGATACCGAAGCTACTGCAGGGAGGTAATAAAGTGCTCCAGCAATTTCTACAAAAATTCTCAAACAATCATCTCAGGACAATGAAAAGTTGCTACTTTGATCAGTATTAAGAATTTCAAATAATGAACCATTAGGGATAAAGTCATATACTCGTAGTGGGACCTTAGTTTCAATGCAACATCCGAGGAGCTTTACGATATTTCAGTGGTTTATTTGTGAGAGGATAGAAACCTCATTGATAAATTGACTTTAGACTTTTTCATGGCCACTACACATTGGTCAGATAAGATGCCTTTGTACACCATTCCATGCCCTCCACGACCAAGTATACATGTAGGGTCAAAGTTATTTGTTGCCTTTTCAAGCTCTGCCAAAGAGAAAATCTTGGTCTTGTCATTTGCATTTTCATCCAATGATATCACTTGTTCTAGGAGAAGGCCTTGGTTCATTTGGAAATACTTTCTTTGTAGTTCCTTCTGGATGTCTATTTTCCATCTACGCATAAGAAATATTGTACTTAAGATGAGAAGTAGAAAGATCAAGCCAACACTAAGCCCGATTGCATTACTTGCAATGAACACACCAATCTCGATACTAAAAAACACCCATTGTTGAAATAAATACATGTGCACTGTAGAGCATATATCACTCTCCATCAAAGGAGAAGAATTTCATGGCACTTGGGAAGGAAAAAAGGGGGCAGCCGAACATAATATTGGAAACCTGAAGATCTAACGTGGTAGAGTCACTGATGACATAAACTCTTGCTCCAGGCTGTAGCAATTTTGGTTTCTTTGAGAGGCTAAATTAGCTATAGCTAGCATATCAATTGCAACGGTGGACCGACAGGTGCCTTGACTTTGTCCGCGTAGCAAAGATTGCATGTCTTCATTCCTTGGAGCAACTTGACATGATTTCAACCTTCTCGATCGCACAGACTGCAATGTCATCTCCACTTGTTTCATAGTAGGCCTCTCTTTGCCTCGAAGTCTCAGACAAATGTCTGCAAGACTGGCAACATCGTTTATCTCTTCCCCTGTTGCTTCCTCGAGAACTTGAGCAGCTACTAATTCAGCTAGCGGTTTCCTCTTCATCTCCCAAAGGAAGTAGTTGGATAAGTTTTGCTTTAACCCCGATTCACTTGTAAAAACAGGCTCCTTTCTAAGTAGCAACTCTACAAGTACTACTCCGAAACTATAAACATCACTCTTCTCATTTAACTTTCCAGTGTGATAGTATTCTAGATCTAAGTATCCAAATGTGCCCTGTACATTTGTAACAACATGAGTTTGATCAATAGGAACTAACCTTGAAGCACCAAAATCTGATACTTTCGCTGTATAATTCCCATCCAAAAGTATGTTCGAGGACTTCACATCGCGATGAAAGACTGATATCGAAGTTGCTGAGTGGAGGTAATAAAATGCTCTAGCAGTTTCTACAGAAATTCTCAAACAATCATTCCAGGACAATGAAAAGTTGCTACTTTGATCAGCCTTAAGAATTTCAAATAATGAACCATTAGGGATAAAGTCATATAGTAATAGTGGGACCTTAGTCTCAAGGCAACATCCGAAGAGCTTTTCGATATTTCGGTGATTTATTTGTGAGAGGATAGCGACCTCATTGATGAACTGAGTGATCTCACCTTGCTCGATGACTTTAGACTTTTTTACGCCGCTACACGTTGGTCAGATAAGATGCCTTTGAACACCATTCCATGCCCTCCACGACCAAGTATGATGAGGCGATGGGGTCCCGATCTTCCGATAGGATGATAACTTCGATTTTGGCGGAGTTGACCCTTGCGATCCAACTACAACCGAACGACATCGCTTGCGCCTTAGCAATCGCTGAACCACACTCCAAGTTGTTATCAACCGTGCCAAGAACGCGGTTGACCTGACCACGAAGGTCTATTCCTGCATGCAACCGAAGAACACACAAGAACAAGATAACAAGCAATCTAAAATTGCAAATATATAAATTGAGATCAAAAGGTGGGATTCCGAAGGCTGTCTTGACAGGTGGTCATCCGACACAACTGAAGAACAGAAGTTTGCATAATAGCTAAACCTAAACTCAACGAAATCCCCCGAAAACTAGAAGGGTGCAGCCTCCTTAAATAGGGGTGGGAAAGCCACACAAAACTAAAGAAAAAAGGGGTGGTACTATTTACGGTACTGTTTACGTGAACAGTACCCGTGAACAGTACGGGCCTAGGAGGGGGCACCTCCCCTTTTGGGCCCAAGCATTATAAGGCCCAGTTTGTCCTAAACAGGTGACGCTGCATCTTCTTTAAGTGATTGCGGCAAGCACAGAAAGAATTTGGAGATGGGGTTGGATCCGTTGGAAAGTAGAGTTCATAAGCTTTCCATGAAGTACAAGAACGTCTAAAACGGAGTCCGTATGAGGAAGTTATGCACATTTGAAGTTGGGCCGTCAAGCTGAATCCGAACTGATCTGGAGGCCGAATTGGATTCCAAATCGTGTCCAAGTTGAACTCTTGCTTGAATTGGTGCAAAAGTGATGTGATGCTACAAAAGTATATATTTTCATTATTAGGTAGCATCATATTCTCATTTAAAATATGTTGAAACTGAAGAAACGAATTCATCTTTAGTTCAATCTTGATATTGAGAGCAATGGTTGTATGTGTTGGTGGCGTGGTCGCATCATCCTCCCCTTCTTGATAGAAAACCGTCCTCGGTTTTAGCATATATGTGTAACATCCCAAAAATTTACTTTCTGAAAAATTTAAATTCAAATTAATTATTTTAAAGTATTTGAGTTTTATTTGGATTTGCCCTGAATTTCTGTTTTGAAAAACTGGATTTGAAAAGTATTTTAAGTAAAACCTAAAAATATTGTTAAAAGATATTTTGAATTTATATAAAAATCCTAATTCAAATCAATTATTTGGAGTTATTTGGCTTTTATTTGGTTTCCTGGATTTTCTGGAGTTTAAAACCTATTTTTGAAAATAAAAAGTATTTCAAGTATGAAAATTAAATACCGACATTAGTTGGAAGTATTTTTATTAAGTCCAAAACTTATCCAGGAACTTCTGTGAATTTTTCTGGAATTTTTGGAATTTATTTCATATTTTTCTGAGGCTAAATGAATTTCCTGGCAAATTCTGAAAATCCAAGATCAAAATCAAAAATAAATATCCCCTCCCCTCCGGCCGACGCGTGGACGGCCCAGATGGAGCCACGTCCCACGCGCCCGGCCCATCACGGCCGCTCGCACCATCCCGCCTTCCCCTCCTCTTTGGGCGACACGTGGCCGCCCGATCCGCCGTCCACCCCTCCCCTTTCCCCTCGCCCCCCAATCCCCATCCGACCGCCCACATTTCCCCTCCCTTTCTCTCTCTGCTTCCTGGCCCCACATGTCGGCGCTCTCCCGCTCTCTCTCTCTCTCGACCCCACTCGGCAGTCGCTCCCCTCTCTCCGTCTCTCTGTCCGCGGGCCTCGCCCGTCAGCCTCCCCACCGCCCCCTCTCGCTGCCGCCCGGGCCCGCCTGTCGGGGCCGTCTTCCCCACGCGCCGTCCCCTTCCTCCCGCTCGGCCGCGCCTTCCCCGCCGCCCCTCGGGTCTCCTTTCCTTTCCCGCCGCCCATGCGACCCGCGCCCTTTCCTTCTTCTCCCTCCCCGATTCCCTTCCTTCTACGGCGCCGCTTTCCCCTTTTCTCCCCGCAATCGCCGCCACCTCTCCGCCATCTCCGGCGAGGGATCCCGCCCTCCTCCCTCTCTCCGGCCCCTATAAAAGGCACCTCGAGCGTCGCCTCTCCTCGCTCCACCTCGCTCTGCCCTCGCCCGCTCCTCCCGAGCTCTCCCCTCCCTCCGCTCCGTGCAGCGTCTCCCCGAGCGCCGGCGAAAGCAACGGCGAGCAATCGCCGCCGCCCCCGTTGCCTTCGCGCCCCGCCGACGCTCCCTCTGGCTTCCTCGCCTCGTCACGAAGCCCGTGCGCCCCTCGGCCGTGGCCTAGCCCGCCGGAGCCTCGCCGCCGCCCGGACCCGAGCGCCGCCGCCGCTCCTCTTCGCCGCCAGCCGCCTCCGGTCGCCCACGGTGAGCCCGCACCCCTTCCCCGAGACCCCCGTGCGCCCCTCTCCCCGTTGCCGCCCTCGCCCCCGGCCGCCGCCCGCCGGAGCGCCGGCGAGATCCTAGGCCCGAGCGCCACTCCGGTCGGCATGCCACCGTGGCGGGAGACGTGGCGCCACGTCGGCGCCACCTCAGCACCGTCCGGCCCCGTCGGCGCCACGTAGACACACCCCGCCACCCGTGCCACCTCACCACTTCCCCGAGTCCGTGGACTCAGTCCACATGGACCGGGCTCACTGTCAGCCTCACACCACAATTTTCAGTACAAAAATAAATCGGCCGAAAAAGAAATTCCCAGGGCTGACGCATTGCTGATGCAATAATCCCAATTTCCTTTAGAAAAATAATTCCAGAAATCTGTCTTTTTCCTTTTTCCTGATTTTAAAATTCCCGGAGCCCGTTCTCCTTCGTTTTAACTCCGTTTGAGCCCATTCAAATTTCTAAATTCATCAAAAATTCCAAACTATCCATTTCTTCCATCCTTCCAAATATTTGAAATTTATTTGATATTTCAAATATTTAAAATTCAAATTCCAATGCCTAGTTTAATTTCAAAGCCTCAGTTCCATTCCAAATTTCCTGTGCACTTTCAAAATTCAAATTCAAATCTTGCAAAATCTCCATAAACTCCATTCTATTTTCCTTGGCCCAAATATTGTCTCAATAACTTCTTTTCCCAACCGATCTTCCAGATATTCGTTCTCCCTCGTGTGAACCCCAATCCGCTGAATCTTCTCCTAAATTCGTATGAAATCATAAACTTCCTTCCAGTATATATATATTATATTTTTGTGATTTTATTTGTATTTATTTGTTCGTTTGCTTTGTTTGCTTTGTCTTTTCGCGCGTAGAATCCAACATCGTCGACGATCACTCCACCCAACAGCAAGAAGACCCAGAGAACCTGCAAGAAGGCAAGTCTCCTTTGATCATCTTGAACGTATGCTTTTGAAATGTTTTAAATATTTTAAATTATGTGCATTGCTATTTACATAAAATCACTAGTTCAAATCTTTAGGAATTAGTTATTCCAACTTTGTTATGCCCTCATTTGACATTGATTGCCATGTACCTTGTCACCCTATAACTTCCTTTGTCTCAATAATGAGATTACTATTAATCTTTGTGAATATTAGAATGGTAGGATAATGCTTAGTCATGCTATCTAATATATTTAGAAACTCTTGAAAATGGGAAATTATGATTTATTGTAATACCCTTGTGTTTACAAATTTAGTGGTAATTGGAGTTACCACTGTTCTTTTATAATAAACTAAAATGTGAAAGTTGGTTTAGATTAGGGTGGATGGTTGGTTTGGTTTAGTGCAGGAAGCACGAGATCTTGTAAAGTGTATGTTCCACCCTAGTCAATTAAGGACCGACGCTTGTGTTTGTCCAGACTGAGCATTAACCGTACAACCACAAGTCTATATGGGTACGACCTAGCTGACTAACTTATGATAGTCTAGTTAGGTGCCACCAGTGGAAAGTGGGTGCCAGGGATGGACTGGTTATTCACAGTGAGGGACAGGGATTTACTGTACTCATATGGCGCAAGAGGGGGCTTCGGTTCGGGCAGTTAGCCTACCTGCGGTGAAACCTCAGCGGGTGGTATCTAGCTAGATTGGAGTAAGGTAAAGGCTTTGTGATATTTTATCTGGGTCTCATGCCAAAGGAAGCGTGTTGACTTTTAGGTAATATATCTCTTGTGGGTAAAGTTGTACAACCTCTGCAGAGTGTAAAACTATTCGAATAGCCGTGCCCACGGTCAAGGGCGGGCAAGGAATGCATTCACATGGTAGATTTTTGGTCTTGGTTTTAAAATCAAAGTTTTTGTATTCCGAGAGTGGAGGGAACTCTCGGAAGGGTATCCTGGCGGTTGGAGCCAGAGAGGGTGGATGGAACCCGCAGTTTTAAACTTGACCAATCGTAATTGGTTGGCTAGTGTTGGTAGATGGAACCTTCACTAGAAAGTTAATGGTAGTTTCTGTTAAAACATTTACTTTATTAAATTGATGCCTTCGAAAATAATTAGTAGTAATTGAAATTAAAATATTGTTTTGTGCAAAAGAACCATATAGCCTTTCTTTGTCAAGCCTTGCATCTATGCATTTTTCCCAAGACTTGCGGAGTACTTTATGTACTCACATGCTACACTCAAAAATAATAACCAGAGGAGTACGAAGCTCAAGAAGGCGACTACGACTTCTTCGCGGGTGGATTCGACGAAGGATTCCAGGAGTTCTAGGTCGCGCTTCCCCAGTCAAATGCCTGTGGCGTATTGATGGGTCTTCACTGAGTTTTTCTTTTGCTTCCGCTGTGTTTCGTGTGTGCGAGGTCTTGAAACCTCAATTGTAATAATGAGACCTTTCGGTCTGTACTCTTTAATATTGTAATAAAGCATTGCTGGTTATGTATTCATTTCTGTTTAACTGTGTGCACTAGCTTTGATCTGGAACTAGTGCAGTAATACACAGAGGGTCCGGGTTCGGAAATTCGGGGTCCCGACAATATGTAGCCTCATGTATTGCATGATCTTCATCAAAAATCTCGGTACATAATAACAAACGCAACAAACTCTCATTATGTAATATCATAAGGTATTTATGAAACAAAGTAAAACCTCTTTGAAACGAGCTCACCTGATAATTTAAGCAATGCGTAGGAGCTCTTGTAATTGGGACAACAAGCATAGCAAATATGGTTGTATCTATAGGGGTCATGTCCTCATCATCCTCCCCTTCTTGAAAACAAAGCCGTCCTCAGCTTTTGATAAACTGAAAGTATGGTAACAAAGAAGCCAAGGTGTACTCATGGTATATGTATATGTCATCCGTTTTAACAGTTCTTCGTTGTTGCACAATTAATGTTATAACACAGCAGCAATCATAAAAGCTCATTGTATTATTAACCCAAAAGTAATCATATATGTTAATGAACAAATCAAAATTTATCACATAGTAATTATTGCAACTTGTTTTGCAAATGTAAGTGAAGCATTTATGCAATTCAAATCTTTCAAGTTGTATACTTGCAGTGGTGGCACATATGGGCAAAGCTACAACTTTTGGAATCAAGCAAAGTTCATCTATATAATCATATCTCAATTGAGCAGTAGCAAATTTATCTAGTAAGGGTGAAAAGATTTGTAAGTTCTTCCATAATTCATCATCTTTATTCAAATTGTCCATATTAGATAGTTCAAAAAGAGATGAACACATAGGCATTGGATGAGTACTAAATTTTACTTCCCTCTCATATTGAACAAGATTCGTCACACAAGAATTGTTGTCCAAAACAGCAAGCTTCAATTCATCCATGTGATCACAAGTTATGCATATTCGATATACAAAAAATTGATTTTCTACACCATAATCTCCAATCAAATTAAACTTATACCCATGGGTGTAGTCACTAAACAAGAATTTCGAACATGCAAGTTCAGAAACTTTCTCCATAGCACAATCCAAACTAACGGTCTCATTAAACATGATATAACACAATGCATCATCAGGGGATATTCTATCAAACACTTTCTTATGTATAATTAATTCGACATGTGCAAAATTATGAGAATTTAGATCAGCACATGGTTCGTTCAAGTCAACACAAGGAATATCAAAAGATTGCACTACAACAGGTATATACTCACAGGGTTGCTCTATGTCTTGTTGTAACACCAAATCATTACCTTTGTCATTATCGTCCTCATCAGATATTGTAGGTACCTCAAACTTCTTCACTAATGGCATAAGATGCACCAGATCATCCTTCACCTCTTCAAGTATCTCGGTGGTATCTGTAGATGGAGTAGGAACCAAAATAATATCAACATTTTCAGTTACCTCAGGTTGCACCTCGCTTGTGACCGTGGATGCTGGAGGCACAAAACGATGTCGCAATTTCTTTTTCATCTGCTCCCATGTGTATATATAGTGGTACTCAAGATTTGATCACCAATGTTGAACATCACCAATCAGCGCTGTCCTTACCAGGCTCATCTTCTCAACAGGATCAAGATCATGTGTTTCAAAGTAACTATCCAACATAGTAACCCACAAGAAGTAGTCCGACGACGTACTCTCAGCAGTGAGTGGCAAGATATATACCGGTAATTGTTTCCCTTTGAGTTCAAATCTGCCCGCGATGACATCATAATCTACCCATTTTCTCAAGCTTGTCATTGTTAGTAGAAAACAAGAAAACAAATCACAAGAAATGTTCCTATCAACTACTAGGATATGGAGGCTCAAATCAAGTCACGCATCTCTCAAGCTCTTACCAAATTCTTACGAGTTCTTACCAAAGCAAACAGGTGGTGCAACCGGTGGCTAGTTCGTGATAAATCTAACTCAAGTGATGAGTAAAGTGATTGCAAGGTACAACGAGATCTGTTCGGTTAGTAGAAAAGTGGAGCTTGGATAGGCTATGCATTTTGTAGCAAAGAAAAACAATCAATTAATTTCAGAAAATTGCACATAATTGAATTATAGTTCGTATCTAGCACTTAGCCTATGTTGCTGATCAACCAAAGATGGAAGAAGGCTAAAATAAGTGTATGGCAATGTATGGGAGTGGTAAATACAAGATAATTCAATCGAATACAATCTGGAATTGAAGCATACAAGGATTGACCCAAAACATGGAAACTGAAGATTTCTGTCCACTGGACAGCACGTCGGTATTTCGGCCGTAACTTTTTGTCAGTTACCTTTTTTTTTCAATGATTCTTTTTTCCCCGTTTCCTGACGGCTTTTTCTACAACTTTTTTTTTGGGGCCAAGATCTGGAAACCGACCGAAAAATTCGCACAAAATTCACAAGTGCCGACTGTTGCAGATTCAATCTGGAATTTTAGGTCAACTTGCACCGCAGATATCTTTTTACTGCCATACTGGATTGAAGCGAAATTTTACAGGAAGATAGATAATGAAGTTATGAATCTAATGGAAGTGGTCGCACTCAACAAGGATCACGGAATCAAAAGTTATGGCTTTTTTGGTGGCGGCTGTAGAGAAAGGAAAAATCATCCGAATTGGAATTAGGGTTTGTGATGGGGGATTTTTTTGTTTGGATTTTAATGGAATCAAGGATATGACCAGCAACTAGACAATGCTAAAACGGACACAAATTCAATTTAGCAAACCAAAACTAACAGATTGAAAGGCACAACAGGGTTTGGATAGTAGGAATTAACTCTTTTTGTGGGACAATTTTTCTGGACTATGGGAAACAAAAATTAATCTACTAACTAGGGATACAAGAAATTCCTACCGGTCAACTGAAGCTCTGATACCAACTGATGAGGCGATGGGGTCCCGATCTTCCGATAGAATGATAACTTCGATTTTGGCGGAGTTGACCCTTGCGATCCGACTACAACCGAACGACGTCGCTTGCGCCTTAGCAATCGCTGAACCACACTCCAAGTTGTTATCAACCGTGCCAAGAACGCGGTTGACCTGACCACGAAGGTCTATTCCTGCATGCAACCGAAGAACACACAAGAATAAGATAACAAGCAATCTGAAATTGCAAATATATAAATTGAGATCAAAAGGTGGGATTCCGAAGGCTATCTTGACAGGTGGTCGTCCGACACAACTGAAGAACAGAAGTTTGCATAATAGTTAAACCTAAACTCAACGAAATCCCCCGAAAACTAGAAGGGTGCAGCATCCTTAAATAGGGGTGGGAAAGCCACACAAAACTAAAGAAAAAAGGGGTAGTACTATTCACGGTACTGTTTACGTGAACAGTACCCGTGAACAGTACGGGACTAGGAGGGGGGCACCTCCCCTTTTGGGCCCAAGCATTATAAGGCCCAGTTTGTCCCAAACAGGTGACGCGGCAGCTTCTTTGAATGATTGCGACAAGCACAGAAGGAATTTGGAGATGGGGTTGGGCCGTCAAGCTGAATCCGAACTGATCTGGAGGCCGAATTGGATTCCAAAACGTGTCCAAGTTGAACTCTTGCTTGAATTGGTGCAAAAGTGATGTGATGCTACAAAAGTATATATTTTCATTATTAGGTAGCATCATATTCTCATTTAAAATATGTTGAAACTGAAGAAACGAATTCACCTTTAGTTCAATCTTGATATTGAGCGCTATGGTTGTATGTGTTGGTGGCGTGGTCGCATCAAAGTATACGTGTAGGGTCAAAGTTATTTGTGGCCTTTTCAAGCTCTGCCAAAGAGAATATCTTGGTCTTGTCATTTGCATTTTCATCTGATGATATCAATTGTTCTAGGATAAGGCCGTGGTTTTTCCGGAAATACTTTCTTCGTAGTTGCTTCTGGATGTCCCTTTTCCATCTACGCAAAAAGAAATATTGTACTCAAGACGAGAAGTAGAATGATCAAGCCAACACTAAGCCCGATGGCAATACCTGCAATGATTACGCTCATCAACCATGTATTATTTTCCTCTAAAAAAGCCATGTACTATTTTTTATGTCTAGTTCATTACGGAATTGTACCATAGAACTCACCTAGTAGAAAATTTTGCTTTTTTGTTGATGTGCACTTCATAGTTGTAACGTCATACTCTCTGTTTCCTGGGCACCCTGTGCAATAGTGGCTTGTGAGAGGGAAATTTACAATAGAAAATAATGTTATTCCATATCATTAATTTGTAGTTAAATTGTTTGTGCAAAACTTTCAGCTGACGCTAGAATTTGTTATAGGCCCTATTCTTTTTAGCTTCTAAAATCTGATTTTCGGTTTTTCTACAGTAACTAGCTTTTAAACGGAGTATTTTTTTCAAGATAGGGTCTACTAGTTAATTATAGTACATACTTTACGGACTTCATTTATATCGGCAAAAACCACACGTGAGTTTCTATTATTTTGTAATCTTTCGTACAAATAGCTCAAAAGCCACAGGCTGCAACAAAAAAGAATAGGCCCTATTTTCACAAGACATTGTAAGCTGAACTTAAGCAGCAGTACGTGCATAGACAATTTCACAAGCTACCATGAAGGATAATATAGTAGGTTACATGCTTACATATATGTATATTTGTTGGACCGAAAAGGCGACTAGAGGGGGGGGGGGGTGAATAGGAGCACGACCTCTTTTTCTCCCAAATCAGATTCAATACGAATCTCACTCCAATAGCTATTAAAACTATGAAGATCAATCAATCAAGCACAGCGGAAGACTTGTATTGAATCTCCTTCAAACCCCCGAGATAAAAGATCAAAAACACAAAAATCAGCCTAATGAACAGTACCAGCGGTCAGACCGGTGAACAGTAGCGGTCAGACCGGTGAACAGTGGGCGGTCAGACCGGTGAACAGCAGCGGTCAGACCGGTGAACAGTAGAATCAGACTGATGAATAGTAAACAGCCTGAAAAACGAAAACCAAAAATGATGTAACTTTTGATCCGAAACTCCAAACTTCACGAAACTTGGAACACACCTTCCTAAGGATATCAGGAACCTATTACATGCAACGATCGTGAAGATCCTTGCCAAAGTTCCTATATTTTTCAGTTTGAACGGAGTGTGCTCCAAAACTGAGCCAAAATCAAAATATGATCTAGAGACTTGCTCGTGGATGATTGATGATCAAGATGACCCTAGATGGGTTCACACATGCTGCAGCAAGTTAGATCACAGCAAGAAACCAACCAAAAACTCACGGATCAATGAAAGACTCAAAATCATCAAATAGAGAGAAAGAAAGCAAAGGAACACATCTTTGAGCAAACTTTCTTAGATTGATTTGATATGGTGCAGGTTTACAGCCACTCCATCAATGGAGGACAAAGCTCAAGACATGAGCACGAAATCAAATCAAAAACTCACTAGAACCCTAACCTCCACTAATCCTCTCCCTAAGCAAACTAGGGTTTCAAAAAAACAATGAAAGGGTTGAGGGGGTGCAGCCACCTCCCTCCTCTATTTATAGTGGAGGCTTAGACCTTCTAGAAGAGTAAGCCTAATGGGCTCCCGTTAAGGCCCAACACAAACGGGTCACACACGCACGTATTTTAAAGCGTCGTCTTCATCTCCTCCTGACCTAATCCGCTTCTTTACGCACCGTCTTGCGCCGCGGGTTGGCGAAAGGTAACCAAGGCGGTATTTGGTAAGATTACCAAAATACCCCTTCTCGATCGTTTTCGAAGACCGAGTCCAATCTTCGTGAAGCACTTCCATGCTTCGCCACGTGTAGGTTGATCCAGCGACTCTCATCATGTCGGCAAGTCTCTCCCATCCGGCTCCCACCGAAACCACCATGGCACTTGCACCGACCCCCGCGCCGCTTGATCCAACCAGTCGCACCGAACTGCCCGTTCGGTCACCTTTGTCCATCTTGCACCATGCTTGAGTCCAATGACTTCACCTGGCATCGTCGATCGTTCTGAACCTCAGCTCTCCAAGCCTAGTTCTGATCATCCTAGCCGTTGACCGTCGTTGACCACCAAGCAACCTGCACAACAATAGACAAGCAAATCGAATCCGGGAACAAGTTCTTCACAACTTGACCCACGTTAGTCAAAACATGCATCATGCAATACATATGCACTGAAACCCATGAGATTGACCTAACAACCAACATATCGCTGCCAAGCAGGCCAGCAACTTGCTGAAAACGCGTGTTTCCGCAAACCTTCAACGCCATTGCCAATTGTCTCATCATTCTAAGATCATGAGCATATCCCCATGATATCCACAATCTCCCCCTTGATGAACACGTTGGCAATTTCCAACAAAAGCAAATTTTGAGGTTTGAAAAAGAAAAACTCGACGTTTTCGCACAAAGGCGCAACTTGGTCGAAATGCAAGAGAAAGCACAGGAAATGACCAAGTTGGCTTCAGAATAGCAAAGGCAAGTGAGATAAGGCAAAATAAAGCAGGAAAGCTTCAATTTCCAGAGACGAGTCAAAAATCTCACTTAAGGTCCATATGAAAGAACAATTGTTCAATGTGACCTTCGATCATTGTGAGGATCAAGAAATGCAATTCAAGTTCAGAAAGGGCAATAAGACCATAAGAATGCAAATAAGAAACTCCCCCTCACTATGATCCTCAGATTTCAAAAAATTTCAAATTCTCCAATTTTCTCCCCCTTTTTAACACTTTTATATCTTCTCCCCTTTATACATCTCGAAATATCTTCTCCCCCATTGACAATGGAGTCATCAAGGAATCACGCCTTCCTCTCGTCCAGAGATAACAAATGCAGAACGAGGAAAAACATAAGAAGGAGCATGCATGAAATGCAATGGAGTGGCTTCATATTTTTGTATTTTTCAAATTTTGATTACAAGAAGCTTTGGAGAATACCCAAAAAGAGCAAGCTAGCATTTCTAATCTTACTCAATACATATGAAGCCTATCAGCGCTAGCAAGATCATGTTAAGACATATATATATCAAAGCTAAGCAAGAAGGCTCAAAGTAAAGCGATGAATTGTAACAGTTTAAGCAAGTTTTCAAAATTAACAAGTTCATCAACAGGAATCCTAAGATGATATTGGCCTTGTCAAAATGTCAATGTGAGATCCAGAAGCTAATAAAGATCACCTAAGAGACAAAAATTCCAGAATTGAAACATTTTGCTCAAATTGTCTCAATCGCCCAATTTTTCAACACTTTTCATTTGCAATGAATATTGAAGTTGATAAAAGGCCTATCTTAGTAAATAAGATTCTGAACTAGGAGCCATCCACAATCTCTTCCTAAGCTTCAACCAATTTTGATAATTTATTTTTTTAGCCATGTGCTAGATCTCAAGCCTTGCCGCGACCATCTCAAGCACAGAAAGCTTAAAAGAGTGGTCTAGGTCATCCAAAACTCCCCCTGAGTTCATGCCTAGTGTAATGGCAAGCCGTCTCATGAAAAAGAATTGGTGAGATCAGTTTTTTCGCACAAAAAGAGACCATTTTTCCTTGTTTACAAGAGCAATTTTAGATTCTTAAACGAACAAGAAGCTCAACAGATGCTCAATCTTAGATTCAAGAGCTAACATAGCAATTTTGACAGGGCCAATGTCACAAAAAGGATCACTAATTGTGCAACTAGCTAAAGGATCCACAAATTGCAGTTTTTAGTTCAAGTTGTCTTAAAGTTCTAGCTCATTCAGCAAAGACTTAGCTACACATGTGAAAGCATGATAATTCTAGCAAGTCAAAGAACTAGACACGATATTGAGCAGAATTGAAATACTATAGCTCAAGAGGGTAATAAGCAAAGCTTCATCAATTTTAAAAGACAAGCAAAACACTTATATTACAATGCATCTTTTTGTGATTTTCATATGAATGCAATATGATACAATGAGATGCAAGAAAAACTCAAAAAGCCTAACAAGATCAAAAAAACTAAAGAGTTCAAAAGAAGATCAAGAAAAGATCAAACTCCCCCTCAAACCAACCCATAGGGATAAATTACCCCTAACTCACTTCTCTAGGTGGCAAACCTAGTTGGATCTAAAGGCTTGGTGAGAATATCAGCCAACTGAGCCTCGGACTCCACGAAATGCAGCACAATATCACCCTTCTCGACATGGTCTCTAAGGAAGTGATAGCGAATGTCTATGTGCTTGGTCCTAGAGTGTTGCACAGGGTTTTTAGCAATATTAATAGCAGAAGTGTTATCACAGAAAAGAGGAACACTATCAAAAGACAACCCAAAGTCATTAAGAGTGGACACCATCCACAAAATCTGACTACAGCAACTAGCAGCAGCTACATATTCAGCTTCAGTAGTGGATTGTGCAACAGAGGACTGCTTCCTAGAGGACCAAGAGACAAGAGAAGTGCCTAAGAAGTGACAAGTGCCAGAGGTACTCTTCCTATCTAGCCGACAGCCCGCAAAATCAGAATCAGAAAACCCCCGAATGGACAAAGAAGAAGAGCAGGAATACCAAATGCCATACTGAAGAGTAGAATGTAAATACCTGAAGATGCGCTTAACGGCTTGGCGATGGGAAGTCCTCGGAGACGCCTGAAACCTCGCACAGAGGCAGATCGCGAAGTGGATGTCCGGTCTTGAGGCCATCAGGTACAGGAGGGAGCCAATCATGCTGCGGTACTCACGTTGATCCACAGCTTCTCCTTCCTCATCTGGATCCAAAACAGTCGAGGTCGCCATTGGAGTGGCGATCGGCTTGCAGTCACCCATGTCGAAGCGTTTGAGCAGATCCTTGGTGTACTTCGTCTGATGGATGAAGATCCCTTCCTTGCATTGCTTGATTTGAAGCCCCAAAAAGTAGTTGAGTTCTCCCATCATGCTCATCTCAAATTCCCTGGACATGGTCTCAGAAAAACTGGAAACAAGAGCATGAGAAGAACCACCAAAGATAATATCATCTACATAAATCTGAGCAAGCAGAAAGTCATTGCCACGCCTAAGAATGAACAGAGTCTTGTCTACCTTTCCCATCTCAAAATCATTCTTAAGCAGAAAAGTCTTAAGTCTATCATACCAGGCTCAAGGGGCTTGCTTAAGACCATACAAGGCTTTGGATAGCTTGAAAACATGATGTGGATGTTTGGGATTCTCAAAGCCTGGGGGTTGTCTAACATACACTTCCTCCTCTATAAAACCATTCAGAAAAGCACTCTTGACATCCATCTGATATAGCCTAAATCCCTTAGAAGCAGCAAATGCAAGCAGGATGCGAATGGCTTCCAATCTAGCAACAGGAGCAAATGTCTCATCAAAGTCTAACCCCTCAACTTGGCTAAAACCCTGAGCTACCAGCCTAGCCTTGTTTCTAACCACAGAACCATCCTCATTTTGTTTATTTTTGAACACCCAACGAGTTCCTATCACATTATGACCACTAGGGGGCTCTACTAGGTTCCAAACCTTGTTCCTCTCAAAATTCTCTAACTCCTCATGCATGGCATTGACCCAGCTAGAATCAGATAAAGCATGTGATATATCGCGGGGTTCGAAAGAAGCAACAAATGCAGAATGAGAGTAGAGACTCGGATCGTGATACCTGGAGCGAGTGACTCGCTCATGAAGATTACCGATCATTTGATCCGGAGGATGACGCCTCTGAATGTGAAGTGGAGCACCCGGGGGAGACAACATATCTTCGACCTCCACAGGTACTGCTGATGAAGAAGATGCAACAGGAGCCTCAATTGAAGGTGAAGTAGTCGTAGCAGGTTCTGGAGCTTGGACAGCTTGAACAGGAGCATCAACAACAGGTGAAGGAGTAGTATCAAGTTCATCCTCATCTTCTTCAACAAAAATACTCTCTGTCACTTGTAAGTCACCTGAAACACCAGATCTAGCTCCAGGGCTAGTCTCATCAAAAGTGACATTGCATGTCTCCTGAACAGTGTTAGTTTCAACATTAAAACCCCGAAAACCCCTCGAATGAGCAGGATAACCCAGAAATAAACCATCAAAAGTCCTTGATTCAAATTTATCTAGGTTTCCTGTCTTGAGAATGAAACACTTAGCTCCAAAAACTCAAAAATGAGAAACAGAGGGTTTTCTACCAAATCGAAGCTCATATGAAGTCTTGCCCAAAGACGGTCTCAAGAAGACACGATTTGCAATATGGCAAGCTGTAGCAATAGCTTCAGCCCAAAACCTCCTCGGAGTGCTATACTCATCTAGCATCGTCCAAGCCATCTCGACTAAGGTTCTGTTTTTCCTTTCCACAACGTCATTCTGTTGAGGGACGTGTGGAGAAGAGAACTGATGCTCAATTCCATGCTCAGCACAAAAAGAGGCAAACGAGGCATTCTTGAACTCCGTGCCATTGTCACTGCGGATCGCTCTCAAGGCACCCGGAAGTTCAGAAGCCAAACGAAGAACAAGATCATGATAATGACCAAAAGCTTCATCCTTCGAAACAAGAAAGAACACCCAAGTGTATCTCGAAAAATCATCGACGATGACAAGAATGTACCATTTGCCACCGATTGATCGAACCCTAGCAGGACCAACAGTATCCATATGAAGCAACTGTCCCGGTCCGTCAGTCATGACCATAGTCATTGAAGGGTGTGAGGCGACAACTTGCTTGCCATTCCTACAGGGCGCACATACAACATCCTTGACGGCTTTGAGTTTGGGCAAACCTCTCATGAGATCAAGGTTGCTAACTCACGTCAGATGATCAAAACCAATGTGCCCCAAACGCCGGTGCCAAAGCCAGAAATCAGAAGGAGGTGTAACCAAGCATTTAAGAGAACCAGCAAGAGATTAAGAAAAATCAGCTCCAAAGATCCTAGCAACTCTATAAATCCCAAAAACGAGCTCACCAGCTGAATCAAGCACCCGACAGGCATTTTTGTTAAATATAGTCTCATAGCCATCATCAAGAAGCTGTGAGACAGAGAGTAAATTAAACCTGAGCTTGTCCACAAAGGCGATGTCCTTCAGGATGAAATTGTCGTTCACCCTGATTGATCCCGTTCCATGAATCCGTCCTTGTGTATTATCTCCAAAGGTGATGAAATCATCACCCGTCGACCGCGTGAAGGAGGTGAACCATCTTGAATCTCCGGTCATGTGGCGTGAACAGCCGGAGTCGACGAACCACGTGTTCTTCCTCCCGCGGTACTCCTGAAAATCAAGGCACAAAAGATCGATGTGTCTCAATACTGGGGTTAGTTAAACATGACTTGGGAACCCAGTACTGAGACACACGTCTGCGAGTAGTATACAAAGCAAAAGTGCTATCCTTGATTCTATTTGAATTTCTGTTATGAGCAATGGTTACACGAACATGAGAATTATCCTGTCTAGGAACATGATGATGATGAGCATGTGCAATAAATCCTAGTCCGGGTTTCTTCTTCTCTAAATGACCATTTCTCATAAAAGCTCTAGGTTGATGAGATGACATTCTAGCAAGATTTCTCCTAACATTTTTCAACCTACGCCAACAGAACTCAACCAAATGCCCATCCTTCTTGCAATAGGTGCAATGGTACTTGGTACCACTGGGAGAAGCACCTTTTGACTGAACAGATGGTTGGGCAAAACCTGTAGATTTGAATGTAATCTTTGCAGGTTGGGTATCAAATTCAACTAAGCCATTTTTTGAAATTTGAATGCCATTGATTTGTCCTGGGCAAAGTTGTATCCTAACCCTTGCTTCTTATAAGGAGTCTTTGACTTGTCAAGAATCATGTTTAACTGTTTCTCACCTTTAGAGAATCTTTCTAATGTGTCCTTAAGGTAAGCAATTTCTTTTCCAAAGTTAACACATGAATCACAAGTTTTAGCGTTAAGCCTCTTCTTATAAAGAGCAACTTCAAGCTTAAGAGCTTCACATGAAGCACAAGTAGCAGAATCAATACTATCCTTAAGCTTGGCATATTTAGCTCTAGCTGCTTCTACAACATCATGTACTTCACGTTCACGTTCTAAGCAGACAGAGCAAACGCTAGATTCAACCACATTAGAAACAACCAACTTGCTGGACTATAGACATTTTTCACACGGAGCAGATTTAACTTCAATTAGCTCAGTCCTAGCACTTTCAAGTTGTTGCAAAGCAATATCATGAGCAGATTGTAGTTTAGCTAGTTCAGAATGTAAAGCATGACAGGATGAACATTCATCAGATTCAAGACTCTTAGCATTCACAAGTTCTAATGTGAGTTTATCTACTTGAGACTCTAACTCCTCATTCCTAGTCATGACGAATTTTAAGGCTTTATCCTGACCTAGCATTTGCTCATAGATAGTTTCACATCTAGAAACGAGAACATCATAGGAGGGAGATACCTCATTGTTGTCATCGATGTCGTCAAAGTTAGCCATGAAGCACATGCCGGTGAAGTCCTTGGCCTTTCCCTTCTTGTCTTGAAGAAGCTCCTCCTCCTTGTCCTCCTCGCTCCCGGAGTCCACATCGCTCATGGATCGATCTCCAAGAGCGGCAAGAACCCGGTGAGCAGCCTTCCTGAGCTTGGCCTCATCAAACTTGGACTTGCGTCCCTGAGGCTTCTTCCAAGCTGGCTTTTCATCCTTGTGGTTGTTCTTCCCTTTTAGCATGGGGCAGTTTGCCCGGATGTGATTAAGCTCTCCACACTCATAACAAGTCACAGGGCCACCTCTCTTTTTGTTTCTCATATTGTTGTAGGCCCGTGTGAACTTCTTAATCAGAAGAGCCATCTCGGGCTCAGGAATACTTTCAAGATCCTCTTCTTGGATTGCGGATAAAGAAGCAAGAGAAATTCCAGAAGAAGACTCAAACGACCCATCAGAGGCTCTCTTGAGCGGGTCTGCTACCAAAGCCATGTTATCCTTCTTAGAATGGTCACCCCTCTGGATCTTATGAGTCTTGAGCTTGCTATAGAGCAGCTCCAAAGTAAGATCAGAGAAGTTGACATTTTCCTGAATGGCGGTAGCCTTTATCTCCCACTCTCTGGTGTTGATTGCAGCCAGCAGATGGGTGGCATTTTCAGATTGGGTATATTCAATACCAACAGCCTTCATCTGATTTATCACTGTGTTAAAGCGACTGAAAATTTCATCGATGCTCTCTCCAGGACACATCTCGAATTTGTTATATTCTCTTTTATAGACCGTCTGACGCACTTGCTTGATTTGGGAAGAACCCTCATGATAGGTTTCGAGAGTCTTCCAAATCTCATGTGCGGTCTCGAGATTGCAAATCCTATCGTACTCCTGTCTACCAAGCCCACCATACAGAAGATTCTTTGCCTTATGGTCGTTAGCCAAGAGGGCTTCATAAGCTGGCGCATCGACCGCAGGCAAGATGAGCGAAGCTCGAACAACCTCCCATACACCTCGTCCTTCGCTCTGAAGAAAGACACGCATGCGGTTCTTCCAAAAGGCATAGTTGTGCCCATCGAAGATATGCGGTTTGGAGGAGTACTTATCCATCGCCAAGTTCAGTGACCGGTTAAGATCAAGATTGAACTAACCGGGCTTTGATACCACTTGTTGGACCGAAACGGCGACTAGAGGGGGGGGGGGGGGTGAATAGGAGCACGACCTCTTTTTCTCCCAAATCAGATTCAATACGAATCTCACTCCAATAGCTATGAAAGCTATGAAGATCAATCAATCAAGCACAGCGGAAGACTTGTATTGAATCTCCTTCAAACCCCCGAGATAAAAGATGAAAAACACAAAAATCAGCCTAATGAACAGTACCAGCGGTCAGACCGGTGAACAGTAGCGGTCAGACCGGTGAACAGTGGGCGGTCAGACCGGTGAACTGCAGCGGTCAGACCGGTGAACAGTAAAATCAGACAGATGAATAGTAAACAGCTTGAAAAATGAAAACACAAAATGATGTAACTTTTGATCCGAAACTCCAAACTTCACGAAACTTGGAACACACCTTCCTAAGGATATCAGGAACCTATTCCATGCAACGATCGTGAAGATCCTTGCCAAAGTTCCTATCTTTTTCAGTTTGAACAGAGTGTGCTCCGAAACCGAGCCAAAATCAAAATATGATCTAGAGACTTGCTCGTGGATGATTGATGATCAAGATGACCCTAGATGGGTTCACACATACTGCAGCAAGTTAGATCACAGCAAGAAACCAACCAAAAACTCACGGATCAACGAAAGACTCAAAATCATCAAATAGAGAGAAAGAAAGCAAAGGAACACATCTTTGAGCAAACTTTCTTAGATTGATTTGATATGGTGCAGGTTTACAGCTACTCCATCAATGGAGGACAAAGCTCAAGACATGAGCACGAAATCAAATCAAAAACTCACTAGAACCCTAACCTCCACTAATCCTCTCCCTAAGCAAACTAGGGTTTCAAAAAAACAATGAAAGGGTTGAGGGGGTGCAGCCACCTCCCTCCTCTATTTATAGTGGAGGCTTAGACCTTCTAGAAGAGTAAGCCTAATGGGCTCCCGTTAAGGCCCAACACAAACGGGTCACACACGCACGCATTTTAAAGCGCCGTCTTCATCTCCTCCTGACCTAATCCGCTTCTTTACGCACCGTCTTGCGCCGCGGGTTGGCAAAAGGTAACCAAGGCGGTATTTGGTAAGATTACCAAAATACCCCTTCTCGATCTTTTTCGAAGACCGAGTCCAATCTTCGTGAAGCACTTCCATGCTTCGCCACGTGTAGGTTGATCCAGCGACTCTCATCATGTCGGCAAGTCTCTCCCATCCGGCTCCCACCGAAACCACCATGGCACTTGCACCGACCCCCGCGCCGCTTGATCCAACCAGTCGCACCGAACTGCCCGTTCGGTCACCTTTGTCCATCTTGCACCATGCTTGAGTCCAATGACTTCACCCGGCATCGTCGATCGTTCTGAACCTCAGCTCTCCAAGCCTAGTTCTGATCATCCTCGCCGTTGATCGTCGTTGACCACCAAGCAACCTGCACAACAATAGACAAGCAAATCGAATCCGGGAACAAGTTCTTCACAACTTGACCCACATTAGTCAAAACATGCATCATGCAATACATATGCACTGAAACCCATGAGATTGACCTAACAACCAATATATCGCTGCCAAGCAGGCCAGCAACTTGCTGAAAACGCGTGTTTCCGCAACCCTTCAACGCCATTGCCAATTGTCTCATCATTCTAAGATCATGAGCATATCCCCATGATATCCACAATATTTTAGATTACAACTAGAAGAATGTCAAGCTTGTACATACGCATATATGGGGCTCTCAGGACAACTTGGCGTTGCACTTACTGCTACTCAAGTCCTTCTACGAGTCCCCAACAATTAGCTAAGGGGAACATTCGTCAATGAATGCAGGTATCTGGGGAGATATATAGTTTCAGATTAGAAACATCACGGAAAAAACATAACGCTTGCTTTGGGGTATCTGGCCAGTAATGTAGTTTCATATTTACCTGATGTTTCAAGATTATTTCTATAACTAAGAACGGTATGATTTTTCGAATTTTTTGTACGGATAATCCATTTTTTATTCGAAATTACATAAATATACCCGCGGGAAAATTTTTTACAAAAATAGGCTCCAGTCGCCTAATGGTTGGGCGACTGAAGCCTTTCGCCCAACCATTGGACGACTTTAATCCAGTCGCTCTACCCTCGGGCGACTGCATCCAGTCGCCCAACCATTGGGCGACTTTCATGCAGTCGCCCAATGGTTGGGCGACTGCACTCAGAACCCCGTGAATGTTTTAAATTTTATCAATTTTATAGTTTTAAACTGGTAAAAAATTTGCTGAAGTTGTAATAAAAGTTTATGTTCATTGTATGTTGTAGGTGTGTAAAAAATTTTGGGAAACTTTTTTTAGGAACAAATGACCATAAAACAATTGGTACATACGATGGTAAGTAATATTTTGATTTACTGAGAATTTGGAAAGTGCATCAAACCTTCGCTAAAAAAAGTGAAAATTGGTGGAGCTGTTCTTCATACATCCAACAGCCTCTAGAAAAAAATTTGAGCAATTTCGGCCACGGGATCAAAAGTTATAGCAGTTTCAGTCTGTTTCCGACACACCTTCAGTAAAACGGGCATAACTTTTGCATACGGTGTCCGTTTTCGACGTTCTTGTACTCGTTGGAAAGCTAACGACGAGACCGATCCAATAAAAATGACCGGCTTGCGCTAGTCACCTTCCAAGACCCCGAAAATCGGCCATCTTTGGACCTAAACCCACGTCGTAAGTTTTTGGTTTCTGTTTTTGCCCTTTTTCTTGGCCTTCCTTTCGGAATTTGGATTTTGCTTCAACTGAAAAGTTGTAGATCTCGTCGAAACCTTTTTAATGAGTATATATAATCCATATACAACTTTGCTATTTTATCTTTTCAGACTAGTTGTTTATATTGCATCGATATATAAAACTTGTGATAGCGAGTATTACAGATGGTTTGTATGTAGAACCGTCTGTGATAATCTGACCGCTGGGCCCGTCGATCTTCCTCAACCCAATCCTAGCCCAGAGACACGAATTCTCAATAACATTAAAATATCACTTACCATCGTATGTACCGATCGTTCTACGGTCAATCGTTCCTAAAAAAAATTTCCCAAAATTTTTTACACACCTATAATATACAATGAACATAAACTTTTATTACAACTCCAGTATATTTTTTACCAATTTAAAACTACAAAATTGAAAAAATTTAAAACATTCACGGGAGACTTGACTGTAGTCGCCCAACCATTGGGCGACTGCATTTAAGTCGCCCAATCGTTGGGCGACTGGATGCAGTCGCCCAACCATTGAGCGACTGGATTAAAGTCGCCCAATGGTTGGGCGAAAGGCTCCAGTCGCCCAATCATTAGGCGACTGAAGCATATTCTTGTAAAAAATTTTCCCGCAGGTATATTTCTATAATTTTGAATAAAAAATGGATTATCCGTACAAAAAATTCTGATTTTTCCGTCTTACATCATTCTTAAGTAAAATAATTATAATGGATGCAGGTACTTTTGCTTTCTTCCTCAAGTTTCAATGCTGTCAGGGATGGATAGTTTGCTTTTACTTCCACCCCTTAATAAATCCGACCTCTGCTTTCGGATAACGCTTTGAGTGTTTTTTTGGAACCTTTGATAAAATTTCATGGTGAAGACAATAATGTCTGCAGGTTGGCTTCATGAAGCCTGCCTTTGGTTGTGATGAGTGTGGCAAATTAACTAATCGTAATATACTGCTGTCAGAAAAAAAAACTAATCTTCATGTACATGATGCACATACAACATCTTTATGTCAGTGTTCAATAAAAATGTGTATCGATATGATGCTCAGATTTATCAGTATTTATATTGATTGGTCCATTGCTATATGATGTTGTATGTGCAAAATCAATTTGCATATTATTTCGTAAAGCTTGCGGGCGATCGTCTAGTATCAGATAAATTCATGTCTATATGCTAGCGCGGAGAGAGAGTACCTTGACAACCATGTGGAATATAAGGGTTTCCATGGAAACCATCCATGCATCTGCAACGATAACCCGTATACCCATCTGTAGAATTGACACTCAAGCACATGCTATTGGTGCTAACGCATGCATACCCAGAGCTATCTTGTTGTGCCTCCTGACAGGTTTGATTGGCAACAGCCCATTGCACAGAGACCGACTCTACGGAATCAACGTAGAGGTTAGATTATCGGGGGGTGTATTGGATGCCCACAAGGCCCTTGCTAATGTTTATATACATTATTTGTTGCTGATCATCAAACCTCGGGGTGGAAAATGTCGCATTTGTACAGTTAAGCTGAAATGCTTTCCTTGCAAAACAACCTTCTTCCAGGCCAAACGGAAATGGAACACTGATGTTCCCGCACCATCTAGTGCAGTTTGCCTTATGTTGAACTGGATTGTACCCTGTTCTTTATGAAAAATTCGTAAGTTTGAAAACGTTATATATGTAAGCTTGAAAAGGTAAGCCCTTTATAAATGGAATATTTTATAGAAAGCTACTAAAAATTAGATACACGCAAAAATAGTCTTATCACGTGGGTACTTCAATTTTTTTTGGAAAACTTGTCTTTTTTTTTCAAAAACCTGTTGGCCACTCATAAACAGGGTGCCAAGAATGTGGACCCTGTTAGATATTAATTATTCAATCAAATGGAAAAATACAAAGGGCAAGGTATTAAGTTTCATAAAAATCAATATTTCAAAAGCAACACAAAAATCAAATTAAAAAAGATAAACCCAAAATTTGGGAAAATAATTCATGTCAAGCTCAAAGAGATGGTAAAAGAGACGTGGTAAAAGCAAAAGGGGAGAGAGTGTTTGGGAGGAACAAGTAGTGAGGTGATTTTGGGCTAGTCTACCTATGTTGCGCTATTCTAATTTTCAAATTTTTTTTGGGGGGAGTACAAAAACTAGAGTATATGTGGCAAATTAGATTATCACAGGGAAAAACTGTACCTAAAATTCTATGACTGATTTGGATGTGGAGTTTTAATATTCTGTTCATAACCCCACATAAAGAATATCGTGCTTTCTTCTGTTTACAGTCCTTTGATATTCTGGGGAATGAGTAGTCAAAACGTTCTGGATAAAACTGCACTAGAGGCCCCTAAATTTGTACCTAAGTATGAGAAAGGTCCCTGAAATTGAAAATTGGCTTGGCAGGTTCATCAGCTTGCAAATTTGTGTCACTTAGGTTGCTGCATCTTTTTCACTTAGGTTGCTGCATCTTTTGCTGAAGTACTATGCTAATTTAATGGTGAAATAAACATCCTCAAGCCAACTAGAATCGTTATGATCCAAGATTGCAATCTTCATCATTTACCCAAGAGATTAGCATCAATTTCACACCTCCATCGAACTGTCATTTGATCACTTTTAACCTAATTTAGTCACATGCCTTTTCCACAATCATATTAGGAATTTCAGCAAATCGAAAGGCTGTGATGAACTAATTGACACATTTTTTGCAACTGTATGGATCTTAGTGGCACAAATTTGCAGGTTTACGAGGTTGCCAATCTATTTTTCAAGTTTAGGGACCTAAGTGGCATTTTGGTATAAGTTTAGGGACCTCTAGTACAATTTTCTCAACGTTTTATATTTTTAGTACTACTATAAGTAAAAATATCTAGATTAATTGATTGAACAAAACTAATACTAAGTAGATATGCGACTTACAGTTAAAAAATTGTTGTATATTTAGTTGTCAGAAAAGGGTTCAATAACTCTGACCGGCTAGTAAGGCACTTGAGTTGCTACATTTGAATTAATATATATAGTTGCCTGAATCATACCACTTATATGGTTTAAATGGTTGATTATGTGGATATTTATTAGTTTATTGCGATATGATCCTACGACCTGTAATTTGTGTCTCATGCATGTATATATGTTTGTGGTTCGTGCAAATGTTTGTACTTAAAAGAAAAGTTGTTGTGAGGAAGGTTACATCACCTTTGTCGCGGGAGCAACCGTCGAGTATCTTGGCAGTTACCGTACCTGCTGACACAGGCATAGTTGTCCAATGCGGCAGAGCATGACGGTTGATCCGCGATGGTCCAGGTGACATAAGCCCAGAGGGAGCTTCGACTTCGAGCTTGCTTTCCCGGCGTGGCGGACAAACTTGAGTTGGATGTCACGAACTTCAGTAAACAAAAAGACAGAGCAACACCCTGTCCCATTGCAGTTCTGTCTAGCCACCGTGTCCGACTGTCCGTGATTTCTTCGTTAGGGCAGGTCACTGAGCAAAACCTCCCGGTTGCATTCGTGTCATGATCGAGCAGCTGGTAAATATCGAAGTCACAGCCGGTGATGTTCAACTGGGCCTCCACAAGAGTGAAGGATCTCCCGGGAGGTCTCCAGGACATGTTGTACACATCCACACCAGATCTCATGAAAATTGTATGCGATAATACGATCTGCATCAAAGTGTGGGTTTCCAAACTGCATTGTACTTTCCAAACAGTTTGGCTCCCGGATTTCCAAATTGTATGCGATAATATATGTCGGGCCCCCGGATTTCCAAACCCGGACCCTCTGTGTATTTCTGCACTAGTCCCAGATCAAAACTAGTGCACACAGTTAAACAGAAATGATTCATGACCAACAACGTAATTATTACAATTATAAAGAGTACTGACCACCAGGTCTCATTATTACATTGGAGGTTCTAAGACCTCGCACAATCAAAATACAGCGGAAGCAAGGGAAATTCAAAGTAGACCCATCAAGATGCCACAGGCAGTTGACTGGGGAAGCGCGACCTAGTCCTCCGGGAAGAACCCATCGCAGCCACAAGCGAGGCAGTAGTCGTAGTCACCTTCTTGAGCTTCAACTTCCTCTGAGATTTTATTTTTAAGTGTAGCATGTGAGTACATAAAGTACTCGGCAAGTCTTGGGAAAAATGCATAGATGCAAGGCTTAACAAAGGAAGGCCATAGGGTTCTTTTGCACAAAGCAATATTTGAAATTTCAATTACTACTAATTATTTTTGAAGGCATTAATTTAATGAAGTAAATGTTTTAACAGAATTATCTTTCTAGTGAAGGTTCCAACTACCAACACTAGCTAACCAATTACCATTGGTCAAGTTTTAAACTGCGGGTTCCATCCACCCTCTCTGGCTCCATCCGCCAGGATTCCCTTCCGAGAGTTCCCTCCACTCTCGGAATACAAAATTTTCATTTTAAAATCAACACCAGAAATCTACCATGTGAATGCAATCCTTGCCCGCCCTTGACCGTGGGCACGGCTATTCGAATAGTTTTACACTCTGCAGAGGTTGTACAACTTTACCCACAAGAGATAAATTATCCTAAAAGTCAACACGCTTCCTTTGGCATGAGACCCAGATAAAATACCACAAAGCCTTTACCTTACTCTAATCTAGCTAGATACCACCCGCTGAGGTTTCACCGCAGGTAGGCTAATTGCCCGAACCGAAGCCCCCTCTTGCGCCATATGAGTACAGTAAATCACTGTCCCTCACTGTGAATAACCAGTCCATCCCTGGCACCCACTTTCCACTGGTGGCACCTAAACTAGACTATCATAAGTTAGTCAGCTAGGTCGTACCCATATAGACTTGTGGTTGTACGGTTAATGCTCAGTTTGGACAAACACAAGCGTCGGTCCTTACTTGACTAGGGTGGAACATACACTTAACAAGTTCTCGTGCTTACTGCACCAACCCAAACAGCCATCCACCCTAATCTAAACCAACTTTCACATTTTTATTTTATTTTAAAATCACAGTGACAACTCCAATTGCCACTTCACTTTCAAACACAAGGATTCAATAATAAATCATAATTTCCCATTTGCAAGATTTTCTAAAGATATTAGATAGCATGACTAAGCATTATCCTACCATTCTAATATTCACAAAGATTAATATTAATCTCATTATTGAGACAAAGGAAGTTCTAGGGTGACAAGGTACATGGCAATCAATGTCAAATGAGGGCATAACAAAGTTGGAATAACTAATTCCTAAAGATTTGAACTAGTGATTTTATGTAAATAGCAATGCAATTAATTTAAAATATTTAAAACATTTCAAAACCATAGGTTCAAGATGATCAAAGGAGACTTGCCTTCTTGCAGGGTTTCTGGGTCTTCTTGTTGCTGTGAAGAGGGATCGTCGATAACGTTGGAATCTACGCGAGGAAAGACGAAGCAAACAAAGCAAATAAATACAAACGAAAATTCAAATAAAATCCAAAAATTCAACAGAGGCCATAGTTGGATAGATTATGATTTTAGATGAATTTAGAAATTTGAATGGCTGGATTTGGAGTTAAAATGAGAAAGTTATGCTCATTTGAAAATCTCAGATTTGAATAAATCCAGAAATTCGGAAATTTCTGACAGGTGGGACCCACTGGAGAATTAAATTTTATTCTTTTATTTTTATCTCGGGAGACTGACAGGTGGGACCCACGGAACAGTATTCTCTGCTGGTCACTGACATGTGGGACCCCTCTGTCAGTGACCTTATTTTCTTCGGTCACTGACAGGTGGGACACCCTGGCATCTGGACCCACTTGTCAGAGGCTGACGCAGACTGGTGGGGCCCAGGCGGCAGTGCCAGCGCAGACCGGCGGCCGCTGACGGGTGGGACCCACTTGTCAGCCCGGAAAATAAACGAAAAACTCAACCTCCGCGTGCGGAGCCGAGGGCTCGAACGCGCGCCGAGGGAGTCGGGGGAGGGGGGAGCGAGCGGTGATAACCAAGTGAGCGGGGAGGCGTTGCCTACCCCTAATGGGTAGGTAATCCCTTTGAGGGTTACCTGCTGGAGTGGTCCGGCAGCCGTGGACGGAGGCAAGGTCGTCGGCGGCGAGGGAGGGTCGGAGGGGTGCGGTTGACGCGTGAAATGCAATCCTTGAGCGGAGGGGGTTCGGTTGGAGGGTTCGACGAGGTGCGGCGACGAGCGGAGAAGGCCGGCGGCGAGGGGGTGGCGGAGCTGGCTCTGGTCCTCCGGCGCGACGGCGCTCCGGCGGCGGGGAGGGGCGGCTGAGGTGTCGGGGAGGTTCGCCTGGGCGCGAGGAAGCTCGAGGTGGCGACGACGGGCTCCGGGGATGACCGAGGCGGCAGCGAAGGCTCGCCGGAGTACTTACCGTGGGCGCACGGGGAACTCGCGGTGCGACGGCGCTCGGGGCTTAGGGAGAGGGGTGGAGCGCTCTGGGAGGTGGTGCGGGACGAGGCGAAGCCGAGGGAGGTATTTATAGGGGCGGAGGAGGGGACACGGGCGCGGGATTGCTCGCCGGTGTGTCGGCCGGAAAAAGGAAGGAAAAGGGAGAAAATGGAAAGAGGGGGCGCCGATGGAAGGGGAGCACGGGAGATCGGGGATTCGGTCGCGGTGTCGTCCGGGGCTTCCAAAACCGGGGAGAGGACGGAGGGAAAGGCCGGATTCGGCTCGGGTACGGTCGGCCGGCGCAAAAAGGAAAGAGGGGGGGGGGAGAGAAAGGAAGGCGCCGGCTCCGCGGGGACGACGGGCCTGACAGGCGGGGCCGGGTGGCAGCGGGAGCGAGAGCGCGTGCGGCTAACGGGCGGGGCCCGCGGGTCAGCGAGGTGAGAGGAGCGGGGCGCGGACGGCTGGATGGCCCGCACGGGCGACGCGGCGCGCATCGGACCGGCCAGATGTCGGCCTGAGGGATGAGGAAGGCGGGGTGGCTGACGGGCCGGGCCCGGGAGGCAGCGAGGGAGAGGGGAGAGGCGGCCTGGATGGGCCGAGCGGCGACGTGGATGGATCTGGGCCGTCCACGCGTCGGCTGGAGGGAGGGGAAGGAGTTTTATTTTTCTGAATTTGATTTAGATTTTCAGAAAAGGCTAGAAAATTATTTAGGCCTCAGAAAAATATGAAAATACCTCCAAAAATTCCAGAAAAATTCACAGAAGCTCCTGGAGATATTTTGGACTAAATAAAATTATTTCCAACTACTGTTGATATTTAATTTTCATATTTTGAATTACTTTTTAAATTCTAAAAATAGTTTTTAAATTCCAGAAAATCCAGAAAGGCAAATAAAAGCCAAGTAAAATCCAATTACCTTAAAATAATTAATTTGAATTTAAATTTTTCAAAAAGCCAAATTTTGGGATGTGACAATATACTTAAATACTAATTCTAAGGTACTCCGATATGATTTGATTGAAAATTTTTTATCGAAACCCATTAATTTTGCTATATACCCTTTTTCATATATATATATATATATGTATATATATATATATAAGAGTATATACAACAATTATGCTATAAAAGGTGAGCTTTTATGAAATTTTTTAAAACTCTCTTTGAAGTATATTATAATCATTATTAGAGTAAGTAAGAAAGATAACAGGGTATAATAGTATCATTTAAGTAATAGCTTGGTGTCCAGGCACCATGATTACTAATAGCTAAGAAGCCTAATGATCATGTGAACTCGCTTCCTAATGCATATAATCTTGATTTAGCATGGAATAATATACTACCTAATTCAAGTACTTTGTTTATTCTCATATTTGAAAGGCAAGAAGCTTTGGAGATCAAACGAAGTGATGATCAAGTTCACCAACTTTGTTGTAGTGACGTGCGTGCCCAGCAGGAGCGATGGAGCGGGGCACGCAATGCAAGGAAGCATTCATGCGGTGAAGAGGATAATGCAGCATTGATTCATGCATTCAAGCGGGAGTGAGAGTGAACGGGTCAAGTGAGCGCACACATGGAAAAGGAGGAAGAAAATGATAAGGAAAAGAAGGGAGGCCCAATAATCCAATGCCTAAGTTTTGCATAAGATTTCCAAGCCCAATTTGGATCCACCTCAAACCTAACTAAATTCAAATTTGGATTCAAGTTTGAAATCAATTCGGACTTGGTTTGGAATAGTCAGCAGGCCCATATTGAAAAGCCCATAACTTTCACAAAAGGAATCCAATTTGAGTATTCATATACTTGTTGGAAAGCTCATTCCAAGTCTCATATAATGGATAAGGCTCTGGTGTTGGAAACCTTATGAATCAACCACTATCTCCAAAACAAAGTGGCATCCGAAACTATATCTTTTCTTTTTGTTGTTAGTATTGGAGTCTAAGTCTTGTTAGATGTCTTAGGATGGTTATATAACCAAGGGGTACACCCTAAGTACCAGATTGGATGTCAATTTTTGTAGGATCGAAAATGGCAACAGAGGGGGGTGTGAATGGTGCCTTCAAAAATCGCCCCTAAGTATCCACATTTTTTTCTCCGATAGCTATAGTAGCTATGAAGAAGACGATTCATGCTCACTGGAAACAGGAAAGACCACAAACGAGAGCGAACCAAAGAACACAAAACAGATCAGAGAGCTGCACCCAAAACAGCCTAAAGGCCGGTCTGACCGGAGGTATGTTTGTGATCCGACCTCTAGTTCAAGACCGGTCTGACCGCCATTGTCCAGCCGGTCTGACCGCCGTGCTACCCCCGGTCTAACCGCCGCCTGGCCGTCAATCTGACCGCCAGTTGGCATCTGGTCTGACCACAAGTATTAGTCTGGTCTGACCGGATCTTGGTTCAACGAAGGTGCAGAAACAGCAGAAAATAGCGCAGGCTGAACACTGAAACAGAGAATACTGAAGACCATCAAAAAATAGTGAAATGACCAAAACCTTGCTGCTCTTCTCAGGTCAATTGATCATGACTTCAAACTAAACAACAATTTGACCTCAAGAGAAGACAATGTAGACAAGGAGCAAAAGAGAACAGTGATTACTGATATTGCTGGGAAGAATATTGCAGAAGAGATAAAATCCAAAATATCTCATGATTCTTGGATCCTTTGCTCAAGGAACTTTGAATACAGCAGAGAAATAATCTCAGAGGAAGGAACCACACACCAAATTCAACTTTCCACCTAGAAAATCAAAAGAGCAAGAATGCTGCCTCCAAACCCTAGAAAGTGTAAGTAGAGGAAGTTGAGGCACACAGCTCCGAGAAATGAATTTCCATTGATTCTGGTTTTTTCTCTTGGGGATGAACTGGCCAAATGGCCTTGAGGCTAATTCCCGGCACAGAGCAGAAATCAGAAGCTATTCTCACACCAATCCATTTCAGAATAGAGAGCATCAAGAGAGAACTTGAGCAAACAACAAGAGGCATAACAAAGAAAGAAGGAAATCAAAACATTTCATCCACACAGTTTCTCACATTGAATCAAAGAGATGAATGATCACACAAGGATTCTTCTATAGCCATCTCACTACATGATTCCTAAATGAGATGAACACACACTCAAGAACTCACGCAGACAAGCAAATACACTTGTATGAGGTCACCACACTCTGCCAACTCCCACTCCCTATATAGAGAAGGAAAGAGCTCACACCCTCAAAAGGAAATTCAAGAAGAGTCAGCCACCTCTCACTACATGACTCTCGTCTAAGCAAGGAAATAAGACAAAGGGCTTCACTGCCCAACCTCTCCTCACAGAACATACACCAATGAGACATGAGCAAAACCCTACATCCAAATGGTGGAGGGAACAAGCACACCCACTACCGGGTTTACAATTTTCTTTACCCATTAGCACTAGCAAACTCAGCCCTTTACCCATTGTCTTCAACAAGATCCGCTTCCATTTTGCAGCCTTGCGCATTTTATTGAAATGCCCCTGCTACACCTTCCTGGAAGCTTCCTCTTTTCCTGCTGTCCACGCCTCGCAACCACTTCGAGTCCTCGCCGTCTTCGGCATCTCTTGACCGCTTTGACCTCAGCACCGCCCGTGCCTAGTCCGATTATCCCATGCCTCGCCACGACCTAGCCTCAAAGTCCTGCAGCCACACAGACAAGAAAACATCACATAGCACCGCTCGAAACAACATAATCATACATTAGCATTAGTGAAAGGTACTCAAGCATAAAATACCCAAAACAAAGTCAAACTCCCTAAAACAAGCATCAATTACTCATCACAAACATAGGGTTACCTCCACATGGTCTCTCAATCTCCCCCTTGATGAGTATATTGACAAACACAGAAAAAGCATAAAGTTGAGTTTGTGTGAAATAAAATGAAAGAGAGTCACACATGGTCTAAAAGAATAGCAAAGAGATTGAAGATCATGTTGACAAAGGAGAATACTGGAGCAGAAATAGAAAGAGTAAATTGTTCTCCAAAGCTCCAGAAAGTTCCCAAATTGCCTTTTCTCCGCTATTCTCCCCCTTTTGGCAATAAAATCATCAAGATGCATGGAGGAAAATAGATCATGATGTGGATGAAATGACTGAAAATTGTTTATTTTAAGCATCCGGAGCCATGAAGATTATCCAAAATGACCTTTTGAGTATTACACCAAGCCATAATACAATATAATGCTATCGAGATCATGACTATGCATATATAGACATGCTAAACCAAATAAGTCATAGTTTGAAAATTTGTCGAATTTCTTAGCATGTCAAGTTATCCAAGATTATAGTCTAGCTAGAGATATCCAAGGATGATGCAAACCATGTCAATAATCTAAGTGGAACCAAGAAACTAGAATTGAGTCATTTTAGAGTGCTACAAGGTCAAGAATGAATCATTTGTTCAAGTACTACTTGGTCTTTGTGTAATTAAGCAAATATAGCACAATTGACATGTTTTCCTTATAAAAACTCATGGTTGCTTCCAACCAAAATGTTGTTTAGTCATGTGCTAGATCTCAAGCCTCATGCGACCACTCCAAGCTAGAAGCTTAAGAAGATAATCTTGGTCAACCAAAACTCCCCATGAGTTCATGCCTAGTGCAATGGCAAGCAGTCTCATGAGAAAGAATTGGTGAGATCAGTTCTTTCGCACAAAAGAGATCTTTTTGCTTTTGCGAAATCTAGTGCAAGAACAAGAAGTTAAGAATAACTCATGCTTCACAAAGGAACTAGCATAGCTCAATCTAAAGCTTAATAGAGATTCAAGACTCAACTCAGCCTATTTGACATGGCATGAATCATAAAAGGATAACTAAAGATAGACTAGTCTCAAGAGCTAACACATGTTTTAATTCAAGTTGTGCATTGTTAATCAACCTATCATGACAAAGACTAGACTACACATATAAAGTCATGATAAATCTAGCAATTTAGCACAGATTATGGCAAGATGTAAAGCAGTTGATTCATGTCATATGAGGATAATAATCAAGGCTCCATGCAGAATAATAGAAATGCAAGAAAATCCAGCTCCCCCTCAACAATAGATGCACTTTTAGTTCAAGTTGAGTTATGTCAATATTAAGATCTAGCAAATCCCAAATGAACTCCCCCTGAACCAAAGCAATAAGAACGAGAAGCTGGCAAGAAAATCAGAAAAGACAATCTTTAAAGCATAGATAAGATATAGATGATACTATGGCTCAGACTGACTCTCATCTACCCCATATGACGCTAGGATTATTAGCTGATCTTCTAACACACTAAGGAGTAAACACGTTCCCTATCTACCCAAGGGTGGCCCAACCCTTGCTAGAACCTATAAGAAGTGAGTGAACTCAACCTAGTGTGAAGAGAGACAGCTAATAAGTAGCATCCTAGAATCACAAGATAAGAGGAAAAAGTCTAAGCAACTAGATGAGAGAACCACTCTAGTCTATGCTAGAAGGACTAACCTGAATGCACCCACATGCAATGCAACAAAGAGAGATAGAAGCATATAAGCAAGATAAAATATAAAGCACAAAGCTCCCCCTCACACCAATCCATACGGACAGACCACCCCACGCTCCCCTTGCAAAGCTGAAAACCTAGAGGTATCCAAAGGCTTGGTGAAGATATCAGCTAACTGGTTGTCACTCTCCACAAACTGAAGCTCTATATCACCCTTCTCCACATGGTCTCTAAGGAAGTGATATCTGATATCGATGTGCTTGGTCTGGGAGTGCTGCACTAGGTTCTTAGAAATGTTAATGGCAGAAGTGTTATCACAAAAGAGTGGAACACTGTCTATAACTAACCCAAAGTCCCGCAGGGTCGAGACCATCCAAAGTACCTGGCTGCAGCAACTAGCGACAGCAACATACTCGGCCTCTGCGGTGGACTGTGCAACACCGGACTGCTCTCTAGAAGACCAGGAAACTAGAGAAGTACCAATGAATTGGCAGGTGCCAGAGGTGCTCTTCCTATCTATCATACAGCCAGCAAAGTCTGCATCCGAGTAGGCTCTGAGGGAAAGATAGGACGATGAAGAGTACCACATACCATAGTCTATGGTAGCTCGAAGGTACCGAAGGATGCGCTTCACTGTCTGGCGGTGAGATACGTGAGGAGAAGCCTGAAATCGAGCACATAGACACACAGAGAAGTGTATGTTCGGTCTCGTGGCCGTGAGGTATAAGAGAGAGCCGATCATGCTTCTGTACTCTTTTTGATCAACTGGCTCGCCATCCTCATCTGGATTAAGTTAAGCTGATGATGCCATTGGAGTTGACACTGGCTTGCCATCACTCATATCAAAGCGTCTTAGAAGGTCTCGAGTGTACTTGCCCTGATGCAAGACGATACCCTCCCGAGTCTGCTCGATCTGGAAGCCAAAGAAGAAGGTCAACTCACCCATCATGCTCATCTCAAACTCTGTACTCATGGCATCAGAGAACTGGGAAACAAGAGCATGAGAAGAGCCGCTAAAAATGATATCATCCACATAAATCTGGACGAGTAGAAGGTCATTGCCATGCCTGTGAATGAACAAAGTCTTGTCTACCTTACCCATCTCAAACCCATGACTCAACAGATAGGACTTAAGCCTCTCACACCAAGCTCTAGGGGCTTGCTTAAGTCCATACAGGGCTTTGAAAAGCTTGTAGACATGGTTAGGATATTTGGGGTTCTCGAAACCTGGAGGTTGTCTAACATAGACTTCTTCCTCAATATACCCATTGAGGAAGGCGCTCTTGACATCCATTTGGTAAAGCTTGAAGCCCTTAGATGCTACGAATGCAAGCAAGATCCTAATGGCCTCTATCCTAGCTACAGGGGCAAAGGTCTCCTCAAAATCTAAACCCTCAACCTGGGAGAAACACTGAGATACTAATCTAGCTTTGTTTCGAATGACTACCCCATCCTCACTTGCTTGTTTTTGAGCACCTACTTAGTACCTATGACATTATGACCTCTAGGGGGGTCAACAAGCGACCAAACCTTGTTTCTCTCGAAGTTCTCTAACTCCTCATGCATGGCATTGACCCAAGACTCATCAGAAAGAGCATGACTAACATCCTTGGGCTCAACAGAAGCAATGAAGGCAGAGTGGAGACAGAAGTGAGATATGCCAGATTGTGAGCGTGTGACGCTGTCGAGACCCGAATTTGCAAATCCGGACTCTCCTGTGTATTCTGCAAAAGTCCAGGATCACGCTAGTGCACACAGTGTAAACAAAGATAAATATCATCCACATCACGATATTCTAAAGAAAATCCAAATCATATTAATAAATATGAAAGTACGACCTTAAGGTCAAGCTTACAATTATTAGCCAGAAGAGCTTAGGGAAATCTAGCAGCGGAAAACAAAATAAACTCATGAGCCATTCGACATGCCACAGGCAATCGACTGGGAAACGAAGTCCTAATCCGCGAAGTCCTCGAAGTATCCTCCCTCCAAGAATTCCTGCTGGTCTGGTCCTTCCTCCTCAACTGAGCAAATATGGTTGAAGCCGTGAGTACATAGAGTACTCAGCAAGTCGTTTGTAACAAGAATGCAATATAATATGCAAGGCTTAACAAAGGATGGCTGAAGGGTAAATTTTGCAATAAACAGCAATTTAAGGTAAATACAATAATTAGATTAAAACAAACGATAATAAATAAGTAATCAAAGGAATTAAAGGCAACCACAAGTGAACTGACCATTCACTTTCCAACTTAACCCAACCAAGAGTTTATGAAAGCTCTACCCCTCGTGTGAAATCACCGAGCATTGTCCATGACCGAGGACGCGGCTATTCGAATAGTTTTACACTCTGCAGAGGTTGCACAACTGTACCCACACGATGTGATAATCCTCACGTTAAAGAAAATCACAACAAGGCTTTTACAATGATCCATCTCAACCTGATCCCACAAGCTAAGGTTTCGCCGTCGAGTAGGGTAACCCCCTAGTCGATAATTGCCCCCCTTGCGCCACAACAACATCAGTAGCGAAACCAAAGCTGAGACTTCACAAATTATTATGCCAGGTCTATCCCATACTAGACATGTGGTTTGCACGGTAAAGCTCAGATCAATGGCGCACAAAGTTAAGTCCTTAAGTATTACCCAGGCGAAGCATCCACATCCCAATGTGCAACCTGCACCCCCTTTACTGCACGATCATTTGCCCGAGTGAAAACCAAATTTGTATAACCAATACCAATGACACTACCCATGTCATGGCAATCAAATTTTATAACTGTGGCTGACCACCACGTTCAAGTATATCATTAAGTCAAGATTAATTAACACATGTGATGGTAGACCCAACGTTCTAAACATAAGCATGGCTAAGCAAACTAGGCGTATACCCCATGTGACAACTAGTATTGCATCACTAGATAATTTCCCATCCTATGGTGACAATGGAATCATGGCAATCGAATTATCAAGGAGGGATTAATCAATCTGGACAATAACTACCCATACAAAAGTTTGATAATAAAATAGCGATGCATGATAATTTAAAACAAAGTAATACATAATAGATTTAAAAACTAGGTTCAACATGATCAAAGGACACGACTTGCCTTGGCATTGCTCAGTTGACGGCTCTTGTCTTCAAATCCGGCGTCAGCTCCCTCGAACGCGTGATCTAACGAGAGAGAAAGCGAGACGAACACAAGAAGGCGGCCTCTGAAGGCGATGGGCGGCGGCTCCCGCGGCGAGGCGCACGGCGTTCGGTGGCTAGCGGCGGCGAAGGCGGCGGCTGCGGGATGAGGGGGACCCCGGGGGTCGGGCCCCTTTTATACCCGAGCGGCGGAGAGTCCACGGCGGACACGGGGGCGGAGTTCGGCTGGGTCACGTGCGGGGCGGCGGCGGAAAAGGAAGGCGGCGGCGGAGCGTCCTGCTCGGAGACGGAGGCGGAGTCTGAGTCGAGGACGATTCCGACAGGCGGGCCCCACCTGCCGGTGGCACAGGGCGGCGAACGACCAAGATGCGGGGCGCGGGCGCGGGGAGGCTTCCGATGGCCAACGCGTGGCGATGTGCGGGAGCGGCTTGGGCCAGGACAGGCTGGCTTGGTGGGCTTCGGCCCACCGGCTAATTAGGGCTTTTAGGATTTTTCCTTTTTCCAGAAATTCAAATAAACCCTTTTAAGCTCTAGAAAATAGCGAATAAATCCAGAAAAATCCCAGAAAATTCCTTGAGACTTAGGGAACTCAAAATAAAATATTTTTGGCAAATTTTAATGTTTAACTTAATCATATTAAACCCTTTTAATTCATAAGAATTCCAATTAAGCTTTAGTTAATTTCAGAAAAATACAAATGGTGAATTTTATTTCAAAAACTTCAAAAAGGCTCTGAAATTCAGGATGTTACAAATCTCCCCCCTTAAACGGAATCTCGACCCCGAGATTCTGGCTCTCTAAGGAATAGGTTTGGAAACTCCGCTCTGAGATCTTTCTCACTCTCCCAGGTTGCTTCTTCCTCTGAATGGTTGCTCCATTGAACTTTGCAAAAGCGAACGATCCTTCTTCTGGTTACTCGCTCTGCCACTTCCAGGATTTTTACACGATGCTCTTTATAGGACAGATCCTCTTGGAGATCCACCGCTTCCACTGGTACTGCCTCCTCTGGCACTCGTAAGCACTTCTTTAGTTGAGATACATGAAAAACGTTGTGTATTCTGCTCAAGGTGTTAGGTAATTCCAACTGGTATGCAACCTCTCCTTTGCGCTTTAAAATTTTGAATGGCCCCACATACCTTGGTGCAAGCTTTTTCCTTCATTTGAAATCTCTTCACGCCTTTGAAGGGTGTGATTCTAAGATACACATAATCATTTGGCTCAAAGCTTAGATCTCTTCGACGAGTATCAGCATAGCTTTTCTGTCAGGCCTGGGCTGCCTTTAAACTTTCTTGAATCAAACGTACCTTCTCCTCTGCTTCCTGAAGACATTCTGGCCCAAAGATTTGTCTCTCCCCCGTCTCTTTCCAATTGAGAGGGGTTCTACATTTTCTACCATGTAGAGCTTCAAACGGTGACATCTGTAGACTGGTCTGGTAACTGTTATTGTAGGAAAACTCTGCAAAAGGCAAACAACTGTCCCACTTGACTCCGTGATCCAAGACACATGCCCTTGACATGTCTTCTAAAATTTGATTCACTCGCTCTGTCTGACCAACGGTTTGCGGATGATATGCTGTACTGAAGTTCAGATGAGTGCCCATGGCTTCGTGGAAACTGCTCCAAAATCGTGAGGTAAACTGCGACCCACGATCCGATACTATCCTCTTGGGTACTCCATGGAGACTCATAATTCTGGACATGTATAGCTTGGTCAACTTATCACCAGAATAGGTTGTTTTGACCGGAAGAAAATGAGCGACCTTTGTCAAACGATCCACAATTACCCATATTGAATCGTAACCTTCCTTAGTCTTGGGTAGGCCTGTAATCAAGTCCATTCCCACATCTTCCCACTTCCATTCAGGAATTTTCAAGGGTTGTAGCAAACCTGCTGGTCTTTGGTGTTCAGCCTTCACTCTTTGGCACACATCGCAAAGTGCGACATACTCGGCTATCTCACGCTTCATTCCTGGCCACCAGTATTTGTCTTTAATGTCCTGATACATCTTAGTACTGCCTGGATGAATTGAATATAATGACTCATGCGCTTCCTTAAGCAATAACTTCTTCAGTTCATCCTTATTTGGTACGCACAATCGTGCCTTGTACCATAAGATTCCCTGATCATCTTCTACAAAGCCTGGTGCTTTGCCTTCCTTCAATCCACCCTTGATTTGCTGAATATTGTCATCCCCTGATTGCGCTTGACGGATCTGACCGTCTAGGGTCGGCTGTAAGTCTAAAGCGGTTAACATTCCCTCCTCAACCAACTCCAAACTGAGCTTTTGAAACTCCTCATGTAAAGCTGGTTGATGCTCTTTAACCATCACTGTGTTGTAGTACACCTTTCTGCTCAACACATCTGCCACTACATTGGCTTTCCCTGGATGATAATGGATTCCGATATCATAATCCTTTATTAATTCCAACCATCTTCTTTGTCGTAGGTTGAGATTCGATTGCGTGAAGATGTATTTTAAGCTCTTGTGATCCGTGTAGATCTCACAACGGTTACCCATTAAGTAGTAGCACCATATTTTCAGGGCATGCACAACTGCTGCCAATTCCAAATCGTGCGTGGGATAGTTCTCTTCGTGTGACCTCAACTGGCGCTATGCATAAGCCACCACTCTCTTGTCTTGCATCAATACACACCCCAAACCTTTGCGAGATGCATCAAAGTAGATCTCAAAGTCCTTCTTAATGTCCGGCAGAATTAGAACTGGCGTTGTCGTTAAACTCTCCTTTAATTTCTGAAAACTCTTCTCGCATTCTGGCGTCCATTCAAACTTCTTTTCTTTCTTCAACAGCTGAGTAAGCGGCTGGGCTACACTGGAAAATCCTTCAATGAAACGGCGGTAGTATCCCGCCATTCCCAGGAAGCTTCTGACCTGAGTCACTGACGTTGGTGCCTTCCAAGTAAGTACATCTTTCACTTTCCCTGGATCAACTGCTACTCCTTCTCCTGTCATGACATGGCCCAAAAATGCGACTTCCTTCATCCAAAATTCACATTTGCTGAACTTGGCATACAACTTATGCTCTCGTAACCTCTGCAATACCATCCTCAAATGCTCTTTGTGCTCTTTCTCATTCTTGGAGTAGATTAGAATGTCATCGATAAACACGACAACGAACTTGTCCAGGTAATCCATGAACACATTGTTCATCAAGTACATAAAGTATGCTGGGGCATTGGTTAGGCCAAAGGACATCACGGTGAACTCATACAACCCATAACGAGTTGAGAACGCTGTCTTAGGTATATCCTCTGGATGAATCTTCATTTGATGATATCCTAATCTCAAATCAATCCTGGAGAACACTCCGGCTCCTTTTAGTTGATCAAACAAGCCATCAATTCTGGGTAAGGGATACTTGTTCTTGATGGTAACTTCATTGAGAGCTCGGTAATCCACGCACATGCGCTGGCTGCCATCCTTCTTTTTGACGAACAACACAGGTGCTCCCCACGGAGAAGTACTAGGTCTGACATAACCTTTATCCAACAATTCATGTATTTGCTTCTTCAACTCTGCTAACTCGTTGGCGGGCATTCGGTAAGGTCTCTTGGAGATAGGCGATGTACCTGGTGCTAACTCAATTGCGAACTCCACCTCTCTGTCTGGCGGCATCCCAGGGAGATCATCGGGGAAAACATCCGGGTATTCCCTAACAATTGGCACCTCCTCTAGCATGATACCTTTACTTTGGCATACCATCACTTTTCCTGGCTGCTTCAAGTTAGCTTCAAATCTAACTTTACTTCCATCTGAACTGACCAAGGTGACGGCTCGGCTTCCACATTCTAACACTGCTTGATGTTTCTTGAGCCAATCCATACCCAAAATTACGTCCAGAGACTGGATATTTAGCACAACCAAATCAGCGTAGAACTCTACTCCTTGGATGGCTATCTTAACTTTAGGGCATCCTAGGTTTGTACTCATCTCAGAGCCTGGGGATTGAACCAGCAAAATAGAACCAAGAGCAACGATTTCCAACTTATGCTTTAGAGCAAAACTCTGGGAAACAAACGAATGTGAAGCTCCAGAATCGAACAAAACTGTGGCAGGAACTGAATTTACTTGAAACTTACCGATCACAACATCTGGCGCTGCTTGAGCCTCTTCTACGGTGACATGGTTGACCTGGCCGCGCATCACAGTCTGCGATCCTCTGCCAGGCTGGCTTGATCCTTGAGGTGCTCTGCGTCCTGACCCTGCTGCAGGGGTTCGATCCGGTGTAGCTCCCAAGTTGAAACGAACTGGTGTCAAGGCTTGATTCTGCGGGCATTTGTTGGCATAATGTCCCGTTTCATGGCATTTGAAACAAGTAACTGCTGTCATGGGCTTAGTAATTCTTTGCTGCTGACTACCCATTGGAATTGGCCTTGGCCCCGACAAGAACTGGCAAGGAGCTGGTGCAGGGGTTTTGAATCCTGACTGCTGTGGAACACGAGCTGGCTGAAATGTACTAAAGCGGGTTCTCTGGGCCTGGTGCATCTGAGATCCCTGCTGCATCATTCTCCGCTTGCGAGATTCCTCTAACTCACGAGGACTCTCCTCAATGAGCATTGCTTTGTCCACCATATTTTGAAAGCTGGCGTAGTCATTTCCCACCACTTGAACTTTCAGGCCAGGGTTTAATCCTTTCTTGAACCTCTTCTGGCGGGCATCATCCGTGGCGACATCCTCTGGAGCATAGCAGGCTAGCTGAGTGAATTTATTGAGATACTCACTCACTGACATGTTCTTCTGCTGTAATTCCCTGAATTCCTCCTTCATTTCAATCACCCCATCCAAGATGTGGGCATGACGAAAAGCTGCTGCGAACTCTGCCCAAGTGTTGCTATCTTGATCTTCATGTGCAGCACAATAATTCTCCCACGATTCAGCTGCAGCACCCTCTAGTTGATGAGCGGCATACAACACCTTCTCGCGATCGGTACACTGGGCGAGGTTAAGCTTCCTTTCTATTGAACACATCCAATCATCGGCTTCCAAGGGCTCCGAAGATCGTGAATATGTGGGTGGCCTTGTCCTCATAAATTCTGCGAACTTGGACTGCTGGCGAACTGGTTGAGGCATTTCTTGATTCTGCCGGTTCATCATGGCGTTCATGTTTTGCATCATGGTGTTCATCAACTGAGTCTGGGCAGCCATGAACAAACTCAAGGTTAGATCTAGACCAGCCAGATTTGCATGCTGTTCTGGAGTTGCTTGATTCCCATTACTTCCTTCCGGATCTTGGTTCATCTGACCGCGTCCTACGGAGCTCCGGGTATCAACCATTCTGTTCTGCTCTGTAAAGAAAGCTCACTTGCTTGAGAACTGGCTTCGCAAGGCTTACTAGGTAAGAGGGAAAAGCAAAGATAAGCGGTAAACTCGTCTAAGGGGGATAACTAATGGCAATCCTAAACTAAGCAAACACTTAGCCAATAAAGCTAACAAAAGAACCAAATAAGATTGCTCCAATAAAAAGGTTTGACATGACTGCAACATATTGCTTTTGAGGCAAAATCTGCAGCTCACATCACAATCAATTACAAATAAAACACCACTTCCTAACCGACGATATCCTATACTACGGTCTAATCTTCTCGCTCCCATTCGGGTCCTACAAGGTACGGTGTGTGTACTTCTTCCTCGGAGTCACTGTAGACCACCCTCCGGTTACGGACTGGCTGCACACTTTCTCCTGTTGGAATGGTGCGTCGGGAGTGCTCATCGTCTTCCATGAGTGATTTCTCCTCCGGGTGCGGTGACGAAGGCGAAGGTGTTGGCGTTTGCGGTGAATACTCCTCTGTTATGTACTTCTCCATATACTTCTGAATGAGCTTGGTGATGCTGAGCTTGTACATCTTGCAGAGGCGATGGACGGCCTTGTGTGAGGCTCCTTGTGCTGACCTTTCTCCGCACGCACTCGTGTACTTGTAGCCGTGGTGTAGAATTTGTCCGCCGAACTTGGTAGTGAAGTATAGGTAGGTGACGTGCCCCATACGTGGCCTTCTCGTTCCTTCATCGATGGTGCTGTAGATTGGTGCTCTCTTAAATCCAAGGCTTCGCAAAAGAATTCGAAGAAGTCTCCTCCAACCTCCTGCCTGGTTGACGAATTTCCGCGACATCTACAGAGTGATGGGGAATAGAAGTCAGGTTTTAACAATTATTTGTGCAGAGGTTTAGACAAGAAGTGAGAAACCTTAAGAACAAGGGAAGAGAGTAGAGAAATTACTAGATATCATGTTTAGTGGTTTTGTTTTTAGAAAATAAGTTTTTTGAATTTTGCTAAGGCGGCAAGACTAACTAGGGCTTCGTTCTACAGTCGATATGGCTCTGATACCATCTCTGTCAAGACCCAAATTTGCAAATCCGGACTCTCCTGTGTATTCTGCACTAGTCCAGGATCACGCAAGTGCACACAGTGTAAACAAAGATAAATATCATCCACATCACGATATTCTAAAGAAAATCCAAATCATATTAATAAATATGAAAGTACGACCTTAAGGTCAAGCTTACAATTATTAGCCAGAAGAGCTTAGGGAAATCTAGCAGCGGAAAACAAAATAAACTCATGAGCCATTCGACATGCCACAGGCAATCGACTGGGAAACGAAGTCCTAATCCGCGAAGTCCTCGAAGTATCCTCCCTCCAAGAATTCCTGCTGGTCTGGTCCTTCCTCCTCAACTGAGCAAATATGGTTGAAGCTGTGAGTACAAAGAGTACTCAGCAAGTCGTTTGTAACAAGAATGCAATATAATATGCAAGGCTTAACAAAGGATGGCTGAAGGGTAAATTTTGCAATAAACAACAATTTAAGGTAAATACAATAATTAGATTAAAACAAACGATAATAAATAAGTAATCAAAGGAATTAAAGGCAACCACAAGTGAACTGACCATTCACTTTCCAACTTAACCCAACCAAGAGTTTATGAAAGCTCTACCCCTCGTGTGAAATCACCGAGCATTGTCCATGACCGAGGACGCGGCTATTCGAATAGTTTTACACTCTGCAGAGGTTGCACAACTGTACCCACACGATGTGATAATCCTCACGTTAAAGAAAAACACAACAAGGCTTTTACAATGATCCATCTCAACCTGATCCCACAAGCTAAGGTTTCGCCGTCGAGTAGGGTAACCCCCTAGTCGATAATTGCCCCCCCCCTTGCGCCACAACAACATCAGAATCGGGTTAATCGGAGTTCGGACGAGGGAGAACAGGGCTCTGGAAAATCTGGTTTTAGGGAAAAGGTTGAAATTCGGAAATTGCACTGTGCTGTGGACCCGGCTCATGGATTACCCGGTCTACCATGGATCCGGCGCACGGAACAGTGCAGGGGCGACCGGGCGTGCTGACGGGGCAGCTAGGGCTGACGTGGCGGCTACGTGGTGACACGTGGACGTGTAGGGCTGACGTGGCAGCTGACATGGCATGGTGATGTGGCAGGGTGATGTGGCGGCTGACGTGGCACCTGGGGACTTCGGGTGCTGACGTGGCTGCTGACTAGGCTGACACGTCGGCCTAGGGCTGACGTGGCTGGCTTGCGTGGCTGGCTTGCGTGGCTGGCCGAGGTGGCATGGTCTACGGCTCATGCCTGACGGGTGGGTGCCACCGGCAGCGGCTCGGCGCACGGTGGACTGATTCCACCGGAAGGCAAAGCGGCGGGGCTGCTCGGTGTGGTCCAGTTGGCGGCGGGCGGCGCGTGGTGCGGGCGCGGGCGGGACGACCGGGCGGCGGAGTACGTGATGTGCATCATATTTGAAGTATATTTCCATATCACATTCCTGCTGTCAGTAGCTCAAATTGGCCTTAATTTCATCAATTATACATAAGCTTGCCCTTCTTATGCTACAGTTTACAGTGTTTTGCATTTTCCTTGCAGGACGGCGCGAAATAGGCGCAAACTCCACAGAGATCAACATGGGATGAGCTAGAGTGGTAAAATAGCCAAAGAGGAAGGATCGGAGTGCAAAGCTGCACCATAAACCCTAACCGCGCCCCATTCTCGTGCACTGGAAACCCTAGGCCGCCGCAACTATATAAACCTCATTGCTTCTTCCCACGGAAGGGGGGACACCACACTGAAAACCCTAGCCGCAATTGCCTGAGACCAAACCCATCCACCTGCTATTGCTTCTTCGCTGCCACCTCCATACCAGACCTCTCCCACGAAGCCAACCGCCGCTCCATCTCCTGAATAGCCGCACCACCGAGCTCGCACCTCCACCACCCCATCTGTTCGCCTGCCATCTCCCGTGCGCCTCCACCAACACCACTGCGCCGCCTCTTCCCAGCTCTCCTCCACCGGCGACTAGCTCCACCAGCCACTCCTACTCCATCTAGCCCCCCTAAATCCCCCCCCCCCCGTCAGGCTGCACTTTTGCTCCATCCCTCACTGCCGAATCTTGAAACCTGAGAAGGAAGAAGTTCATAGCCGGATCTGCAGCCACTTCTCCGGATCTACTTCACCTGCACCAGATCTGTTCTTCTTTGCGTGGGATCTGCTTGGTCCTAGCTGGATCTGCTCCGTCTTCCATTACTTCTTGCGGATCTGCTACCCCTACATCTTCTACCGAGTGGATCTGCTGCTGCTGGTCTGCGTCCGTGTTTCTTCAACCTCTACGGGCATCTGCTTCATCTACACGGCTGGATCTGCTGCTCTTCGCCCAGATCTGCTACCCCTACCTGCATCCTCTACGGCGCCTTCACCAGATCTGCTTCCCCTGCCGGCTTCCACTACTGATATTCGGCATTAGCTTTTATTTCTGGGTTGTATCAACTTCGATCTTGCTATTAATACTGTGATTGTTCTTTTGAGATGCTTATGAGTTGGATGAATGATGTGCATGTGATATATTTTGCAGATCTGTATGCTTGTAGTGTAGTTCTTGTTCTTGTTTTCCTAAGATGATTGTGTGGATGATATTTGCTGGTTTAGATCTATGATCCGCACCTGATGCTCTAGTAGTTCCACTTCACTTCTTGAGTCTGCTAGTAGTTTAAATATCATGCTTTGATGATGATGCTATTTCCCGTCGTTTAGATTCAATCATTCTGTTAGAGTTAATTTTGTGCATGTTTGTTTTGTTTGGTTCTATTAGTAAAAAGAAAAAAATTGAATATATAGTCTAGATCTATTGTCTTATTGTCTATCTTGAGGTAGATTTATTTTCTAGTTCTTGGCAGTAGCTCTGTTTGCTCATTGGTTAAATTGCTAGATTCATTTTCTCTTCGTGCTTTGTCATTTGATTTGCTGTGAAGTTTTGGTTATAGCAGTAGCATTCTACTCATTCTCCCGTTCTCTTCCTAGCGATTGCTTCTTCCCTCCTATTCACTCCTTCTCGGTAGATATCTTTTCTCTTTCTAGCAATCACATATTCCTCAACCCCTTCCTTCTGTCTCTCTGCGGTTTTCGAGTCCTCCCATTCCCTCTTTTCATTTCTCTCTTCCTGGAGTACTTAGTATTCTCTTCTTCTCCAGTCTTTATTTACTTTCCCTCTCTCTCCACTTAGATATTCCTCTTTATCTTTCTAGCTTATCTCTCTCTCGCCCCTTCTGTCTCTCTTACGGTAGAACTTATGCTCTGTTCCCCTCATTCCAATTCCCTCTCATCCTGTCTAATTCTTAGTCTGCTTGCTCTTCTGTAGATCTTTCTTTGCTCTTATCTCTTCTCTAGTTTCTTTCTCACCTCGTGTTATCTTCTGTCAGTTATTCACTTCTCTAGTCCGTTAGCTCTCTCTCTCTCTCTCTTTCTCTTCTCGTTTCTAGTCTAACTCTTAGCTTCTTCACCTTCTTCAGTCCCTTCTTTCTTACCCTCTTCTCTCAGTTTCTCTCTCTTCTCAAGATTCCTTCTGTCTGTCAATCTCTTCTCTAGTCTGCTTTTATCCCGTGCTCTCTTCTTATCTATGCCTTCTTTCCTCTCCTCTTCTGTTAGCCTAGCCAACTCCTAGCCTTTTCTTTCCCCTGCTCTCTCTCTCTCTTTTCCCTTAGCTCTTCCTGTTTTATTTCCAGTTAGTCTTTCTTCAGTCTCTCTCTCTCTTAATAGGATTAGTTCTTTGGTTTCTCCTGCCCAGATAGTCTTATTCCTTTCACCTTCAGCTCTTCCCTTCCCTTACTTCACTCTTTTGCAGTTCTGATTTCTGGCCTTTAGTCGTTTGGGTTCTGCAGTTAGTGTTTATCTCCTTGCTCGTGCGACTTAGCTTTGGTTAAGGGTAGCGTCACCAGTAATTTAGTCCCAGTGGAGAACACGACTTTTGCTGCTATCTTAGCGGCAGCCCGTACACTTGCGGGTGTGCAGTTTTGCACGATCGGCGGCGGGCCTGGCCGGCAGCGGCTGAGGTGGCAGCGGAGCTCACCGGCGGCGACGGACAGCAAATGACGGCGGATGGTGGCGGACGGCGGACGACGGCGGACCCGACAAAACGAGGCGGAGGTCGACGGCCTCCGAAGGCGGCAGGCGGCGGCTCCGGCGGCGAGGCGCACGATATTCGGTGGCTAGCGGCGGCTGCGGGATGTGGGGGACCCCGGGGGTTGGGCCCCTTTTGTACCCGAGCGGCGGAGAGTCCACGGCGGACACGGGGGCGGAGTCCGGCTGGGTCACGCGCGGGGCGACGGCGGAAAAGGAAGGCGGCGGCGGAGTGTCCTGCTCGGAGACGGAGGCAGAGTCCGGGTCGGGGACGATTCCGACAGGCGGGCCCCCACCTGCTGGTGGCACAGGGCGGCGAACGACCGAGATGCGGGGCGCGGGCGCGGGGAGGCTTCCGATGGCCGACGCGTGGCGATGCGCGGGATGGGCTAGGTGGGAGCGGCTTGGGCCGGGACGGGCTGGCTTGGTGGGCTTCGGCCCACCGGCTAATTAGGGCTTTTAGGATTTTTCCTTTTTCCAGAAATTCAAATAAACCCTTTTAAGCTCTAGAAAATAGCGAATAAATCCAGAAAATTCCCAGGAAATTCCTTGAGACTTAGGGAACTCAAAATAAAATATTTTTGGCAAATGTTAATGTTTAACTTAATCATATTAAACCCTTTTAATTCATAAGAATTCCAATTAAGCTTGGCGTGTCTGCTTTTGCAAGAGCTGCCGAGGAGGATATGCTGAATAAGGGGGTGGAATATATGTACTGTCCATGCACTAACTGCGAGAATTTAAAGATGTTTAAGAAACGAGGGCAAATTAAAGTGCACTTGATTCGGAGGGGTTTTAAAAGGGTTATACATGTTGGACCAGTCATGGTGAAGTCAATGATCATATGCTGCCAGATGACATCGCCGGTGAAGTAAATGATATGCCGCCAGATGACATCACCGGTGAAGTGAACGACATGCCGCTGGATGATGTCGATTGTGGTTCGGATTCGGATAGGTTGCACGATGACAATCTGGATCAGATGTTTTGCGATGTAGAAGAGAACTATGATGAGAGAGAGTATGTTAAATTCTGGGCTTGATGGAGGACTCGGAGAAACCTTTGGTCACGTGTTGCAGGTCAAAGTACACGAGGTTGTCGGCCGTGCTTGAACTGTTGAAATTGAAGGCAAGCAACGGTTGGTCCGACAAGAGTTTCACGGCGCTGCTAGGTCTTTTAGTGGACATGCTTCTGGAGGGAAATGAGTTGCCTAAAACCACGTATAAAGCCAAGAAGGTTCTTTGTCCGTTGGGAATGGAAGTAAAAAGAATACATGCATGTCCGAACAACTGTATCCTGTACTGTAAAGAGTATGTAAACATGCATGTATGTCTGGTGTGCAACGCATCCTGATACAAACGTAATAATCAATCAGATGACGGCGAGGGAACAGAGGCAAAGAAAGGACCTCCTGCTAAGGTGGCATAGTATTTTCCTATAATTCCCCATTTGAAAAGGTTTTTTTACAAATCCAAAGGAGGCAAAACTGCTGCGTTGGCACTCGGAGGAGCGCAAGAAGGATGGAGTGCTAAGACACCTTGCTGATTCCGCCCAGTGGAGAAACATCGATAGGAGTTTTGCAGACTTCGGTGCAGAACCAAAGAATATAAGGTTTGGACTGAGTACAGATGGAATGAATCCTTTTAGTAGCATGAGCAGCCGACAGAGCACATGGCACGTGACTCTCTGCATCTATAACCTTCCTCCTTGGTTGTGTATGAAGCGAAAATATATTTTTCTGTCGACACTTATCGTACAAAGTGAAATGACATGTCGTGCTCTTGCGGGAAGAGCTGAGTTTTGAATCTACCTTGGGATCATTCCAGGGAACAAGGGAGAATGATGTGCTCTCTGCGGCCCTGGGAAACAAGGAGCACTCGGGTCGTACGAGAGGCCTTGGGCTTTACGTTCCTTGGAAACATGGTTTCCAAGGTGACTCCGAAATGTATCGGCGTAGGAAGAAAACCAAAGCCGAGTGTGAGGCACGGCTACGAGAAGAGATCAAGGCATCTCTTAGAGAGGAGCTAAGAGATGAGCTAGCTGATTATGTCAGAGATGAGGTGCGAAAACATATAGAAAATCAGCAGGCCGCCGCCGCCGCTCCTGTGCTAGCTAGCCCGCACCACCGTCCAAGTAGTTGCGCATCCAATCCGATGGAAAGCGAGGCCAGATTTCCTGTGGACGACATCCTGGTAATAATTGTTATCTCTCGAATGCTTGCTCCATTGATAGGCCTATTAATTGGAGTAGCTAATTTTGTATTGTTATGTAGGAACCTACGAAGTGCAAGCTCCAAGTGAGATATGCCTCCGTTGCCTTGTGCGCTGCTTGGGGCATGGCATATCCGTCTACTCAAGGGGTCATGCTGCACCATCAAGCTTTAGCGACAGGCTTCAGAAAAGTGTCAGTAGATGGTGTACACGCCAATTTCGAGGTCGTCCCGCTACCGAAGCCCACCAACGACGAGCTCGTGACTCTAGGGCAAGCCATTGGATCCTTCATCCAGTGGCCCAAAAGTGATATCTGTCTGGAGGCTTCTTCACCGGTGGCAGATCAGCTACGTGCACTGGTGCCATCTCCACAAGGGCAACCTGAACCAGATCAGCTACATGCACTGGTGCCATCTCCACAAGGGCAACCTAAACCAGATCAGCTACCTGTACTGGTTTCATGTTCATGGGCGCTATTCCCAGTGCAACTTCCACCATCGGTGCTACCTTTAAAGTCGACCTTCAACCGAGGCAGCAAGGACAGCAAGGGTAGCAAGGGCAAAGCAAAGAAGACCAATGATGATATCCCGTACCTGCCATTAGCCCGCAAATTCGTGCTTGGCGAGCCGTTGCTCGAGAAAAAGGGCCTCCAAACCCTAGCAATTAGTTTCCAACAATTGCACAACTGGTATATGGAACAGTCCAATAAGCCAGAGAGAGAACGGAGCTCAGGTATCACTATCAAATTCGTGCCAGATCATTTAGAGCACAATGTTCACGAGTGTGTCTTCGTGGTCACCTTTGAGGATTTATTTGATCTTTTCACGCTCAACGCTCTCAACGTCTCACTCATTCAATGCTGGACGCTGTAAGTGTATACAATCACAGTCTCCATTCATGTCATACAGATAAATGTCATATATAATTTGTTTCTTTCATGGGTATATATATAGACACATGCTGACTAAAGCTAGATCATCCAAATCATCATCGGTTGGTTTCTTTGACCCACACTTGGTCGCCAAGTATACCATCGATGATAATACACCCTTCGTCGAGAGGTACATTGTATCAGGATTGTTGGCTTACCGCCATAAGGAATATGTACTTATGCCCTACAATCAGAACTATCATTGGATTTTAATAGTAATTGTACCAAAATGGAACAAGGTATATTACCTTGATTCCCTAAGTAAGAATAAAATGGACTTCACAGTTGTCAGCCAAGTAATCGATAGGTAAGTACATTTTCTCCATACATACCTATATTGTACTCTTTCTTTCCTTCCGAATGATAAGGTTAACTTTTTTCAAATCACGTAGGGCGTTCGCGGTGTATGTTGCAAAGGGAGGTGACTCGGCGCCAGGGGCCAAAGGCCAACTGACACATGCTCGAGATTTTAAGGTATTCGCTATTACACATTAATTAATCATATGGAACAGTTGGTAGTAATGCCTCTTAAATTAACACATTCCATTTTTTGCAGTACCACCAGCAGCATCCGGGCAACACTTGTGGATTCTACGTTTGCCACCATATGGAACTACTCATCAATTCCTCGAGGATCACCAATTCCAAGGTTTGTTAGTCTTCCCGTAATTACTTCGTACTTATCACGTTATATGTATACGCACATTGATATTCCTATCGACAGGCTGCGTCCATCCTATTAACTGCATTGAAACAGTGCGACCTTTCACGAATTCGAACATAGTTGGTGTACTTTCTTGTGGCTGCAATCATAAACTCAAATGGAGAGTTCCACTGCGCACAATGATTTTTTATTGCTCTTATCACTCCAGAATCGAGGTCTCGCGAAAGGAATGAATCCATAATCAACGAACTTGCCAGCTGCACAAGCAATACTTGAATGGCAATCATGCACCATCCAAGTATAGCTTGTGCAACCTGACAAGTTTGTTGATTATGGATCTGTTCCTTTCACGAGATCTCGATTCCGGAGTGATAGAGCAATAAAAAAATGCAATCTTACCATCAAGTGCAAATGCAATGTAGATCTTTTGTAATTGTGTATTTGTTAATGGATATTTTATTTCATTTCAAGTAATTGATTTGCGAAATGGATGCTTTATGTTTGTGAAATGAAGTGCGATGTGAATTGGATGTTTTATGTTTGTGAAATGAATTGAGATGTGAATTGTATGTATACATGTACATGTTGATCTGCTTGTTTTAGAGGGCATGGCTAGCATTTCCTGAGGCTAGGCAATAAACAGGAATAGATTTAGGGGTACAAAAGATAATCATAGACGGTTTTTAAGTAAAAACCGTCTATGATATTGATATATCATAGACGGTTTTTAGTTACAAACCGTCTGTGATATTTACACCACAGACGGTTCGAAAACCGTTTGTGATAACCTTCGATTATTACTGACCCATAAATTCAGACGGTTGAGAAAACCGTCTGTGATGACATTTTTGAATCGTCTGTAATACGGTTTTCTGTAGTAGTGCTCATTTCTGTCAGTGGAGCGTAGCATGCATGAATGAGTCAGTGAGCGCGTTGTTGACCAGTTCTTAGATGCTACATCTAAGGATCTGCACGCGCCTATGAAACAAACCAAAATCTTGCAAAACTTTGAACTTTTTTTGAATTTTTGTTGGAATCCAGTTTTCTTCCCCAATTTGGCAACCATCCTGAGACTTTGCTTTCTTTTCTGGCCATTCCGTTTTCTCTCCTAGCCAATGCCTTTTCTCCTTCCCGCTACCCCACTGATCGTCAGTGCCATGCTGGCCACGCCGCGCCACAACCCTCCCTCGCCATTCACACCATTTCCCCAGTATTGCCAGCACATCTCCCACGCGTCAATGCTCTGCACACCTTGTACTGTTCTGACCTATATCGTTTCTTGTGCCGTGTAGGTTCGGTGGTCGCCGTAATTGCGTGCACCTCCCGGCTGATGCGTGCCTCCCATCGTATTCTCCTTGTGTCATCCTCGCAGGTTATCAGCACTGTTGTCCTTCCCACGTCAGCTTGCCTGCACCCTTGCCTCACCGACCGTGCCTCTGAGCCATATTCCTCTCCACATGCTAATGCCGCTCCACTCTGGCCACTGCTCCTACCACCTCACGATGACTTTAAAGCTCAAGTTGTCATCGAGAAGGCTTCCTGCAACCCTCATTTGCAAAAGCCACTAACCCTTTTCGCCAAAAATCAACCACATCGCCGCCGGTGACCCCCATGTACCGGTAAGGCTTTATTGCCAATTTTGCATTTCATTCCATGCCAGTGCAATTCTTTGTAGCCATAGCATCTTAAGACCTCCCTGAACTCATAGCCATCATCGCCATGCTCTTCCCTAGCCTGGGCTCCACCGCCGCGATGGACCTTCATCGGACTAAATATCCCCTCTGTGGACAGCCTCACACAGAACCCTAGAACCCCAGACACCACTTCCATCACCTCTCCCATATGCCCGAGATGCTTAAATCACCATTCTCCTCGTCGACTAGCCCCCCGCTGCCGCCATCAAGCTTCCCTGAGCCAGTAAGGACGTTTAGCCAATCCTTTGCTTCTGGCCATAACTTCCTAATTGCTCACAACCATAGCATCATTGGACCGCATTGAACCTGAAGCCACCCTCACAGGACTAGTCCCTAAACCCTACCATAGCCACACCGTAAGCCATCACTGGTTGAACCACCCTTACATGGACAACACACTTGAGGCCATCCAACTCACTCTGCCACCATCATGCAGTTTCCTATGCCTTATAGACGATTAAAATGACCTTACCCTCACAGAAAAGTCATCAGGGTAACACCTTGCCGTGGTAGAGCCCACAGTGCCTCCTCTCCTCGCCAACCACAACCACCCATTCCCAAGTCCTCCCAAGCCGCAAAATGGAACCACCGCAGAAGAGGGTAGCCTACCGTACCCTCCTCATCCGCTAGAGAATATTGTTGGTGCTGAACCGCGGAGGCAGCTGCTCTTCTATTTTGCACTGGAGAGAAGAAGCTAAAGGTAGAAGACAGAGCTGGGGTTGGCGTCGTGGCACAATTTTGGCGATTTGTGTGTCGCCCATCGACAGACAGTGCATACGCATGGCTGGGACTGGTAAAACCATACTTAACAATGGTAAGTCCTCACAAATTGGGTAGGGGCGTTACAAGTGGTATCAGAGCTGGCGTGACTATAGGTCATAACCCTAAGTATAGATCTGGTTTCAATAAGAATACATTTTTACAAAATGTTAATTTCTAATATGAAAGAATTGTGAAAATCATAAGTATTATTGCTATCTCGTCTTTCCTATGCCTATCTTATCTCTCTTAGACATACATTAAAAGCCTTCCTTTTGATTTTGTCAAAACCTCAAAAACACATGTAGTCATTTAGACTAATTTCTTGTTGTAAGTATTGATCAAATGGAATGAAAACTAACTTTCATAGAAGTAGAGCTAAGGATAGTGTCAAGAAGAGTAGTGCGATTACCCTGAGTAGAACTTTTCCTTTTGAGAAGTGATAAGGTCACCACTCGAGTAGTTAGTTCTTAATACCTGTTTGATTTCCTTAAAGCAACGGGTAAAACCACTTGATTAGACAGAAGTTTTTGATTATATTAATAACCAAATTGCACTATTAGCCCATTAGGCTTCTATATAAGCAATTTGTGCAAAACTAACTTTCTGATTTTAAACAAAGGCTATGTTTAAAGCTTTATATTTCTACCCTCTTTCATCTCAATTCTTATCTATGTTCTTTCGACCTTGCTTTGCCCTTACCTATTAGATTATAAATCTTAAAAGAAATTAAATGCAAAATTTTGATTGCAACAAATAGGTTGAATTACACCTAGGGGGCTGTAAGTGAAAGGAGTAGATAAACCCCTAAGGGATTAAACTTTGAGGTGATAAATAACCAAAGATATTGGTGGAATATTATGTCAATTATCAGGGAGAATTAATAGTGTAAAATTTAAATAGATAAATCGGTGGAATTTGTTGGATTGGAATGAACTGGAAGAATGAAGAAATTGAGTTTTGGAGAAATAGGGAATGTGATAATTGAATTTTAGGCTTGATCAATGATATTGTTCTCGGTGGATATTAATAATAGTGATTATTGGATTACAACCCTGATTAAATATTATTCTTGGTGGATGTTTATAATGGTGAATTAATGTAGAAATAGATAGTAAGAAATTTAGTTGGTTATTGGATGAGTAAACTAAGAGTATGTACCAAGGATAAAAATGATCGGATTATTAGGGAATTGTGATACAAATGATGTCGGTGGATTCCAAAAGAGAATACTGGATTATTACTAAAATGTGGAGTTGAATGGTTGACAAAATAACAGATCTAAGTTTGGATTTGTAAAGTCTTGGTGGAAGTAGAGATTTATGTAGAGATTTAGATAGCCATGATTGGTTGATAAAAATTTGTATGATGTAATAGGAATTATATATATTCAGTGGATCAAATAAATGATAATATTTATTTAGAGTTTTAGACAACAATGGTGCTATGATTAAGTAAGTAAGGGAGATAGCATAGATATAGATAGAAAGAAGTAGAAGCTGAATTAATAAGGCCATTGGATTTTAAACATATATATATAGAAGTAGCGTGGAAGTAAATTAGTCCAATGATGGATGTTGAATATTGAAATATGTTGGTTTATCCTTGTGAATACATGGAAAATTTTGGAGATAGGAATGTTAGGAAAAACAATCAGAGAGATCATCAATATCAAGTGCAACTACATTCAAATTTACAACATTTATAAAGGCTCAACCACCGAAATTCTCAACAGCAACGAAGCCATTGAGTGTAGACAATTGGTTACAAAATATTGAGAGGTGAGTGGATACTATCCAGTGTACAAATAAGGAGAAAATTCTTTTTGCTGTTGAACCAGTAGTTACTTGGTGGAATGCTATTCAATAGATACATCTGAAGAAGGAAGATATTACATGGGAAGAATTTGTGAAGAGATTTTGTAAGGCCCATATTTCTCCTGAAGTCGTTGCAAAGAAGCAATAAGAATTTCTCAATCTTAGGCAAGGAAATAACTCTATCTTGGATTATCTGCAGTAGTTTCGTTATTTGTTTCAGTATGCTCAGGAAGAAATTGGCACAGAGGCTGAAAAGATGTAGTATTTTATTAAAGGCTTACAACCAAGTCTGATGCATTGTATTATAGCTATAAATTTCATTTTTTTAGACTTGCAAACACTAGTCGACCATGTACTCTGGATGGAAGAAGAAATACAAGAATATTCAAAAGTTAACCAACAAAATGATCCTTTGATTTTGCTAAGTATAATTTGTTTTCATTGCAAGCAAAATGGGCATTATCGTTGCTAATGTCCAACGAGATCCTTACCCAAGGAAGAGGCTAGAATGCAAGCAAGAAGATAGGCGTCAATATCATATTAACCACCAATGGAGGAAGAAGGGTTCCACCCTAAGAAAGCTAGAATAGAGAAGGGGATAAATCAACTTTAAAGAATAATACGAAGGAAAACAACAAAGAGGACAGCCAGAGAAGCATGAGCCATGCACTAATACTAGTCAAGAATAAGAAGTAAGTTGAGAAGAGCTAAGGAGTTTCTAAAATTATATCAACTAAGGTATGCTACAAGGCTATGGAAATGTATGAAAACTATTTGTACAAAACTATCAAGGATAAGAAGTTTGTGCCATATTAAAGTTGGTCACAGTGGACTTGATTTTCAACTTCAAATTGTAAAAGAAGAATAACAATGCTGAAGATTTAAATGGCTTTGCACACAAAAAATGATGCAGCTGAAGCATGGTGGACCCAAGCCAACAAAGCATCAATACAAAGTAAACCAGGAGCATCTGAAGATTTTTGAAGGAAAGTCATAAAGAAATGTTGATGTATAAAATACGTATTTATAGAGTTTCAGCAAAACAAATCAAGCAATTTGCAAGGAGATAGCAAGACACATCATAATTTAATATATATACACGGATGATATACAGGTACATACAATAAATAAGAAGGTGCATGCAAATTCAAATGTAACGAGAAAGGACAAGTACCGACAGAACTACAAGTTGGGAACTACTACATGGAGTTCACCTTGAACAAAGAACAAGGCTTAAAGAAAAGGAATCAGGATTGCAACAAGTTTTATTTTCAACTCGTCCTATGACCTGGGTGAATCTAGGGTCGAGATTATTTTTAAGGGGGGATAGATTGAAACAAACCAAAATCTTGCAAAACTTTGAACTTTCTTGAATTTTCGTTTGAACCCAGTTTCCTTCCCCAATTTGGTAGCCATCCTAATACTTCGCTTTTCTTTTCTAGCCATTTCATTTTCTCTCCTGGTCAAGGCCCTTTCTCCTTCCTGCCACCCCTTTGATCCTCAGTGCCATGTTGGACACCCCATCCCACAACCCTCCCTCATCGTTCACACCACTTCCCCAGTGTTGCCAGCTATCCCTGCCCTGTCTCTTTTCTTGTGCTGTGCAGGTTCGGTCATTGCTGCAATTGCACGCACCTCCTGGTTGATGCGTGGCTCCCCATCGCATTCTCCTTGTGTTACTCCTCATAGGCCATTAGCACCATTGTCCTTCCCGCGTCACCTTGACTACACACTTGCCTCACTGACCATGCCTCAGAGCCACCTTCCTCTCCACACGCTGACGCTGCTCCACTCTGGCCACTGCTCCTATCGCCTCACAGTGACTTTAAAGCTCAAGTGGTCATTGAGAAGGCTTATGGCAAACCTTAGTTGCAAAAGCCAATAACCCTTTTCGCTAGAAATCAACCACATCACCGTCGGTGACTCCCCTATACCAGTAAGGCTTTACTACAAATTTTGCATTTCGTTCCATGCCAGTGCAATGCTTTGTAGCCATAGCATCTTGAGACCTCCCTGAACTCATAGCCATCATCGCCATGCTCTCCCCTAGCCTAGGCTCCACCGTTGCCATGGACCTTCGTCGGATGAAATATCCCCTCCGTGGATAGCCTCACAAAGAACCCTTGAACCATAGACACCACTTCCATCAGCTCTCCCACATGCCCAAGATGCTTAAATCACCATTCCCCTCATTGACTAGCACCCACACCACTGCCATGAAGCTTCCCTGAGCTAGTAAGGCCGTTCGGCCAATCCTTTGCTTCCTGCCATAACTTCCCAATTGCTTGCCACCATACCATCCTTGTACCTGTAATATCCTAAAAAAATCTGAAATTGACAATACGAATTTCCTGAATGGTTTTGCAATATATTCTATTTGAGTTTGGATTTTTATGGTGATTCTTATATTTTGGTTGAGGTTCCAAAACAACATTAATAATGCCATACAAGGAAATATGCAAATAATGGAAACTCAAAATCTTAAATTCGAACCTGAAAAGATGATCCATAAAAGGAGGGAGAAACTTGAATTAAAATATAATACTTCATTTTGAAAATAATAGTATAAAGGGCAACAAAAACAAATAAAACATAAACATAAACCTACATAAATATATATATAAGTATGCAAAATGTGCATATGCAAGAAGAAAGGACTAGTAATATAAGGGAATAAAAATATCAACACTTAGTGAGCAAACAAAATGAGAAAGCATGGGAATGTATACACAAAAATACCTAATACATAAATGAATAAAAAAAAGAGAAGGAGGTCAGGCCGGCCGTCAACCCCCTTTTTCTTCCTGCCCCGCCAGCCCACTTCTTTTCCCTCTCTACCGTTCACTGCCACACGGGCCCCGCTCCCACTCACGCCTCCTCTTGCTGGCCACGCGAACCCGTGCCCCCGCCGCACTCCCTCTTCTCCCTCTCCCGGGCCCCCTCCTCCTCTCTGTTCCGGCAAAAGCCGTGCGACACGGCCATCGTGAGCAAGCACGCGCGGATCGCCTGAATCCCACTGCCCTGCCATCGCCGCCTGACCACGCGCCTTCCCCGCGCCCTCTGCAGCTATAAGAAGCTCCCGCGCCACCCTTTTTCCATCCCTGCCTTTTCTCTCGCCTCTGCCCATGCGCCGGCCGCAGCAGCCTCCTCACCATCTCAGCTTTCCGGCGACTCCCCCACCGCCCTAAGTGCGTCACGGTGTGACTCAACTTCCCATATACTCCCCCTCCAGTTGAATTGTGAAGTCCTAGCCAGAGCTCGCCACACGACCGATTTTCCCCGAAACCGGCCGCCGTCGCCAATCCCACCGCCGCCGTCTCCTCAGTCAACCTCCCGTCGATTCCATGCCGGTGGAGCACCCTCTCACTGCCCTGGAGCTCCGCCGACCGCCGGCCGAAGCCCCCGCTGCCTGTACGTCGCTGGCGCCGTGTGCATGACCGCGCCATCGCCAGCCATCGCCGCCCGCTCGCTGTGGTCCCCCTCCGGCTCGGCCCGTCCTTCGGTAAGCTTACCCGAGCTCCCCTGTTGCTCACGCTCAACTTGACCTGCTCTTCCCTCCCTCCGGCCGCCGGTGCCCTCTCCTCACCTCGCCGCCGACCGCTCCGGGCTACCGCCCGTCGGCCTCACAGCCATTCTGAGCCACGCCACCTCCCCATTAGCTTCCTCACTTCCTCGGGACTCCATTTCGCCGGCCTTCCTAGCCTCCCCGAACATCCCTTGCCGGCACCGCCGCAGCTCAGTTGCGCCAACTGCTTGCTCTGTTTTGCCCCTGCGCACGCATCACCTCTTCTACTTCGTCTTCCACTTCTAGCCAGCAAACACCCGCCGCCTGGATGGTTATCAGCACCGTTCGTTACTCGCTAGGTCCCGTGTCCGAATTCCCCCTTTGCGCATTTCTTTTTCAGCTTTGTTTCTGGACAACGCTGCCTGGCTTAATTATGCTTCCATCCTCTGCTCAGTCAAGTAGCACCATGGGCTCAGATGGCTAACAGTGCGCACGTTAAGACTTGGAAGCTCTTCAGGTCACGAGTTCGAACTCAACCGGCCGAACCCTTTTCCCCATTTCAATTTTAATTTTTATAGTCCATTTAAATTAAGAAAAATCAGGAAAAATTAGGAAGTAATCCAAGGGGGCTAATAAAATTTAGTTAGGATATAAATGAGATTATTTAAAAATTTAAATTTGGATTAGTTCATATATGATTAATTAATATGGTTTGAATAATTGCCTAAAAGACTAAATATTAATTCAAGAAAATGATAAAGAAAAACAACTTTGGTTAAATGACCAAATTTAATGAAGATTGCCCTTAATCAAAATTAAGATATAAGCCCAATAGTTAATATGCCACCATTAAATCCCAATGGTAAATTTAATTAAAATAGCAATATTAAAAAATTATGACCCTGTATGATGAACTTTACCTAGGTAAATAAATAATAACTAAAGTGTAGACAAAATACTAATGGTACCATTAAATTAAATCATAATGTTAAACTCAATAAATAATAATACTAAGCATGGTATAACAAGCTAGGACCCATACAAATAGATCCTAATTTGAATGAAACTAAGCCTAGTGGTAATTGAGGATATATAAACTATCACACCACAAAATGCTATAAACCCGGACTCTTAGATTAATATGGAAAGCTAAAAATTGTGTACATCGCGTATATAGTATATGCCCTGAATATCAACGCTCGACAAAATGATGCCCAGCTAGACTTGTATACCGGTTCATAGGTCTAACCTGACTCATGGAACTTCATTGATAAACACAAAAATAATAAAAGAGGATATTAGTAGTAAGGTCGAGTCATCGTATTCTACCATCGACCTTACCTCAAATCACCCGAATCACCCATTAACTCATAATAAAGCTAAATTGTGTTTACTCGGATTTATTTGGATCTTTTGAGTTACTTGCTTTTATGTGGATTCAATCGCTTATTGCGTAACTAGAAACTGGAGTCCCGAAGAATCAACCGATCAAGCATAATTGATAGTGAAGTGAAGATAAAGACCCGAAGCTCAAGAGAAAGCATTGTGTGAGCTCAAGACCACGGTAAACCGCGCAAAGCGAGTCAATACTTTCATCATGTTGAACCTACATTTTCTGCAAATTACCTTTGTTTAAATTATCAAATTGCATGCTGTTATTATATATACAAATACATGTCTAATTTAATATTCTTGTTATATGCCCATTGTTCAACTTGATTAATATTATGCCTCCTTTGGAATAATTGATTATGTGAACCTTGTCACTCTAGTAAAATTATATTGGTAGCTTTTGAAAATAAGTCCATAATTATCACCATGCTTAGTACTGCTGAGATATTCGGTGGCGTTGAAATGCCCCAAGCATCATTACCATTTTTAATCATGATAAATTGGTTTGGGAAGTCATGGTGGTAATGAATGATATACTTGGATATGACTATTTTATGCTCCCAAAAACCTTAACTTGCTTGAATATCTGGGCGGATGGTTTGGGGGCTGGTATGTGGTGCGAAGGAAGCACAAGTTATGGAGTGTGGTAGAACCGCCCAGGTAATGCTAAGGACCGAATCTTGTCATGACCTCCCGTGTAAAACATTACAACCACAAGTCTGTAAAAAACAACTTAGCTAAGTAAATTTATCGAAACCCCCAGACTCATCTCACCGGTAATGGATAGGAGTGGATATGCAAGGGCAAGGGGAGGCCTAAAGGGACATCGAGAGGAGGGTGACGTTTCCCAGTCGTGCTAACGTTGAGGGGAGTGGAGCCCAAATAGCGCTAGTAACCGTGGGGAACATCCCGTGCAACGTATGGGACCCACCGCAAGTGGGAACGGCCCATAGGGTGAGATGACAAAAGGGACTAGATACTTTGAAAAGTCACTGTGATGATCTACTCAACCACATGACTAAGGAATCGTGTGGGGCAACGAGCTGATTGTCTCTTGTGGTGAAAGTGTACAAACTCTGCAGAGTCAAAACTATTCGAATAGTCGTGCCCATGGTCAAGGGCGGACATGGGAACTTAATCAGATATAGTTCTATTTCAAAAACAACTTTGTGTGTGGTATTGGAAAAGTGGAGGGCCGCAGAAAGCCCTGATTTGAGTTGTCCTAGGTGTCGTCCCAGTGGTAATGTAAGCGGTTATAACACTGAAATGTTTGCATATGGTGCAGATGTCATGTAACGGTGGATGGAATCTGGATCGCTATTATTATTAGTGCATTTTCTTACACATTATGTTTTTGTTCAAAACTGCTAGGTCTCAGAAAATTTCTATGTATTATATTTTTAAATAATGATAATACTTCTCGCAAAATAAAATGTCAGGAAGAATAATAGAGTCGTAAGAAAAGAAGATGGTTGTTAGTGGTAAATGTATAAAGATGGTGGATTCATGTCAATCATAAAATGGAAAACGATAGTGTGGATTCTGGGAGATATAAATTGGTAGAGCCTAAATGAATATATATATATATATATATATGCTAGATAGATGATTTAAATGATTTTTGGAGAAATAGGGAGTGCAAAGGTAATTGCTGGATTACAACACTGCTAACTAATATAAATTTTTGGAAGATGTTGGCGATAATGGGATTAATAGGATTTGATCAAATACTAGATGGATGAATTGCATTTTGGGGAATATTGGAGGAATGATAACATTTATTGGGATATAATCTTGAACAATGAAATTCTTGGTGGATGTATACTAGTGAAACATATACTTGATCACTGATATTCCTGGTGGAGATATACAAGTGAATTAGTTAGAGATAAATAATAGAAAATAAGATTGATTATTGGAAGAGCAAATTATGGTTTTGGATTGATAACAAAAGGATTGAATTGTTAGAAAGTCCCGATACGAATGATTTCAGTGGATTTAAAAGCAAATAGGTTGGATAATCATAAGAATTTATAAATGAAGAGTTGATGACTAGTAACGACGAGATTGGATTGTTAGGAATTTAGAATACACCAGAGATTGATGGATCTAGAATAAAGAAATTGGCAAATAGCGAACCCGAGATTGGATTCATGAATTGGTGGAAAAATTTAGATTCATATGGAAGTTAGTAACCCTGATGTGAATAATAGAATGTTTAGTCAATGCAATGGGAATTGTTTTGATCAGTGGATTAACTAAATGATTACACTCGTTGTTTGGAGTTTTAGACAGCAATCAATAAAGAAAGGGTATCTTCGATGGATTAAATCAATTATGGCAATCGTTGTGAGGAGTTTAGGCAGCAATAAAAACTCTATGATTAAATAAAAATAATGTTACTAAAATTAATTTATGGTAAATAAAATAACCCGAGCCTCTCCTTTGATAAGCCATGCATACTATATATTTGCATTCTGTGTATTGGCTCGCGGAGCACGGTGGTTTGTGCTCACACTCGCTCTCATAACAAATCTAGAATCAGGAATCAGATCACTACGCTTCAGCAATACTTTTGGTCATAATGGAGAAGAAAATGAAGTCATCAAGGGCTAGGTCGCGAACCTCCAGTTGGCTGCCTGTGGGCATGTCCTGAAGGTCCCACTTGCGTGCTTCATTCTTTCGCTATTGCAATTTAATGATTTCGGCCTAATCGACCCATGAGTAAGTCTACTATTATATTTATGCTTCCGCATGATATGTACTTTGATATTCAGCACTGTAAACTGTGAGCACTATCTACTGATCCAGGGAATAGTGCGGTGGAATCACTGTAACATCCCAAATTTGGCTTTCTGGAAAAATTTAAATTCAAATTAACTATTTTAAAGTAATTGGGTTTTACTTGGCTTTTATTTGATTTTCTGGGTTTTATTTCAAAATTTAAAGCAAGAAAATGTATTTTAAATATTTTATTAAAGCCAAAAAGGGAAAATTATATTTTTCCTAGCCTTTCCTAAATTTTTAAATATTATTTGAGAATTTTATGAAATTTAAAATCAATTTTCAAAGTTAAAAAAAGTATTTTATAAAATTATTAAATTCAAATCTGAAATTAAAAATATTTTTAATAAGTCTAAAATGCTTCCAGGAATATTTTATGATTTTTCTGGAATTTTTAGACATTAAATATTATTTTTTGAAGTGTTTATAAAGTTTCTAGTATTTGCTGAAATTTATTCCGAAAATAAAAATCAAATTAATCCTATTCCGCCATGTGTCGCTCTCAGATTAAATCAACCTCTCTCCACGTTTTAATCCTAGCCACACATGATCACTTACCCCTTCATAAAATCCAAAGGCCCTCATCCATCCACTTGCCACGTGTCGCGAATCCGACGGCCCGTACCCCTTCACTAACTCTCACTCTCTATGACACATGGGACCCATATGTCATATCCTTCTTCAACCTCACCTTCTTCCTCCTCCCACCTTCTCTCTCTTCCTCCATGAATGACAAACAAAAGCTTTAATTCCCAGCCGTTTCCTCCTCTTAACTCCCGATTAGCGCATGGAAATGAATGCCCTAATCACCCCTATTAATCTACCGGCCGTTTCTTCCCATTAAGTCTCCTGTAAAGCCGCGGCCGTTTCTTCTCTCTCCACCTATAAAAACCTCTCCCCATGCCCGGTTCCTTCACCATTTCGGCCCCCCTCTCACCGCCGCCCTCCCCTCCCTTCGGCCGCTCTCCCGCCGCCGTGCGCCGCCGTCCCGGCCACCTCCCGCCGCCGCCCGCGCTTCACCACCGCCGCCTCCTCCTTGCGCCGCCACCGGCCGCCCCGGGCCTCCCCGCCGCCGCCCCTCCTCACCCCGCCGCCGCTCGCCGCCTCCTCCTTGCGCCGCCACCGGCCGCCCCGGGCCTCCCCGCCGCCGCCCCTCCTCACCCCGCCGCCGCTCGCCGCCCCCGCCTCCGGCCGCCGGCCGTGTGCCTCCCGTGCCGCCCCGTGCGCGCCGCTCGCGTGGCCGGCCTCGCCCGCGTGGTCGCCCGCGTGGCCTCCACGTCACGCCCGCATGGCGCCATGTGGCCGGTGTGCCACGTCGGCGAACCCTGTGGTCCGCGGACTTGGTCTACGGTAGACCGGGCCCACCGGTCATTCAAATCATTTTTTCCGCTCGGAAAATTCGAATTTGCTGATGTCATAAATAGCATTTTCAGTGCAAAATTAATTCCCGAAAGTCAGCCTTTTCCTTTTTCCCTCCTTTTAATCTTTCGGAAGCCATAACTTTCTCATTTTAACTCCGTTTGAGCCCATTCAAATTTCTCAATTCATCAAAAAGTCCAAATTTAAAATATTTGAAATTTATTTGATATTTCAAATATTTAAATTTCAAATTCCAATGCCTAGTTTAATTTCAAAGCCTCAGTTCCATTCCAAATTTTCTGTGCACTTTCAAAATCAAATTCAAATCTTGCAAAGTCTCCATAAAATCCATTCTTTTTTCCTTGGTCCAAATATTGTCTCAGTAATTTCTTTTCCCAACCGATCTTCCAGATATTCGTTCTCCCTCGTGTGAACCCCAAATCCGCACTTTCTCCTAAATTCTTCTAAAATCATGATCTATCCATCTATGGCCTCTATTTGGATTTTTGAGTTTATTTAAATTTTATTTGTATTTATTTTATTTGTTTTGTTTGTCTGTCTTTTCGCGCGTAGATTCCGCCGTCGCCGAGGAATTCGTCGAGTCGCAGCAAGAAGACCCAAATAGCGCTCAAGAAGGCAAGTCTCCTTTGATCATCTTGAACCTATGATTTTGAAATATTTTAATTATTTTAAATTATGTGCATTGCTATTTATATAAAATATTAGTTCAAATCTTAAGGCATTAGTTATATCCAACCTTGTTATGCCCTCATTTGAATTCGAATGCCATGTACCTTTGCAACCCTAGAAATTCCTTTGACTCATTAATGAGAGTAATATATTTAATTGTTGGTATTAGAATGGTAGAAAAAATGCTTAGCCATGCTATTGAATACCTCATAAATCTTGCAAATGGGAAATTATGAATTATTGTAATACCCTTGTTTTTATAAATTTAGTGGTAATTGGAGTTGCCACTGTTCTTTTAAAATAAACTAAAATGTGAAAGTTGGTTTAGATTAGGGTGGATGGTAAGTTTGGATTGGTGCAGCAAGCACGAGATCTTGTAAAGTGTATGTTCCACCCTAGTCAATTAAGGACCGACGCTTGTGTTTGTCCAGACTGAGCATTAACCGTACAACCACAAGTCTATATAGGTACGACCTAGCTGACTAACTTACGATAGTCTAGTTTAGGTGCCACCAGTGGAAAGTGGGTGCCAGGGATGGACTGGTTATTCACAATGAGGGACAGAGATTTACTGTACTCATATGGCGCAAGAGGGGGCTTCGGTTCGGGCGGTTAGCCTACCTGCGGTGAAACCTCAGCGGGTGGTATCTAGCTAGATTAGAGTAAGGTAAAAGGCTTTGTGATATTTTATCTGGGTCTCATGCCAAAGGAAGCGTGTTGACCTTTAGGATAATTTATCTCTTATGGGTAAAGTTGTACAACCTCTGCAGAGTGTAAAACTATTCGAATAGCCGTGCCCACGGTCAAGGGCGGGCAAGGAATGCATGCACATGGTAGATTTCTGGTTTTGTTTTAAAATCAAAAGTTTTGTATTCCGAGAGTGGAGGGAACTCTTGAAAGGGAATCCTGGCGGTTGGAGCCAGAGAGGGTGGATGTAACCCGCAGTATTAAACTTGTTCAAGTTGTTTAAGCTAGTGTTGGTAGATGGAACCTTCACTATAGAATTATTGATAGTTTCTGTTAAAACATTTACTTTATTAAATTGATGCCTTCAAAAATAATTAGAAGTAATTAAATGAAAATGTTGCTTTGTGCAAAAGAACCATATAGCCTTCCTTTGTCAAGCCTTGCATCTATGCATTTTTCCCAAGACTTGCGGAGTACTTTATGTACTCACATGCTACACTTAAAATAAATCTCAGAAGATTGTGAAGCTCAAGAAGGTGGCTACGACTACTGCTTCGCTTGTGGCTGTGATGGATTCTTCCCGGAGGACTAGGTCACGCTTCCCCAGTCAACTGCCTGTGGCATATTGATGGGTCTACTTTGAATTTACCTTGCTTCCGCTGTGTTTTGATTGTGTGAGGTCTTAAAACCTCTAATGTAATAATGAGACCTGGTGGTCAGTACTTTTTAATATTGTAATAAAGCGTTGCTGGTTATGTATTCATTTCTGTTTAACTGTGTGCACTAGCGTTGATCTGGGACTAGTGCAGTAATACACAGAGGGTCCGGGTTCGGAAATCCGGGGTCCCGACAATCACAGAGGAATCCGGATTGTAAAATTTGGTTCCTTACAGTACCGCACTGAACTCGAAGCCACCCTCACCGGACCAGTCCCTAAACCCTACCATGGCCGCACCATGAGCCACCGCCGGCTGAATCACCCTTAAGTGGACAGCACACCTGAGGCCACCCAAACTCACTCCACCCCCTTCATGTAGTTTCCTATGCCCTATAGATGGTTAAAATGACCTCACCCTTGCCGAAAAGTCGTCGGGGTAACCCCTTGTCATGGTACAGCTTGCAGCACCTCCTCTCCCCGCCGCCTGCAACTACCCATTCCCGACTACTCCCATGCCGCAAAATGGAACCACTGCAGAAGAGGGTAGCCTACCGTACCCTCCTCAACCATCGGAGAGTATCGTCGGTGCGAACCGTGGAGGCGGCTACTCCTCTATTTTGCACCAGAGAGAAGAAGCCAGAGGTAGAAGACTAAGCTGGGGTTAGCATCGAAGCGCATTCTTGGCCATCCGTGTGTCGCCCATCAGTGGATAGTGCACACGCATGGCTGGGCCTTAACCGCCACATGTTTTGGGCAGAGCCAGTCGACCACTACCCATTCCCGACTACTCCCATGCCGCAAAATGGAACCACTGCAGAAGAGGGTAGCCTACCGTACCCTCCTCAACCATCGGAGAGTATCGTCGGTGCGAACCGTGGAGGCGGCTACTCCTCTATTTTGCACCAGAGAGAAGAAGCCAGAGGTAGAAGACTAAGCTGGGGTTAGCATCGAAGCGCATTCTTGGCCATCCGTGTGTCGCCCATCAGTGGATAGTGCACACGCATGGCTGGGCCTTAACCGCCACATGTTTGGGCAGAGCCAGTCGACCCAACAGAACCCTGTGGTCCGCGGACTTGGTCTACGGTAGACCGGGCCCACCGGTCATTCAAATCATTTTTTCCGCTCGGAAAATTCGAATTTGCTGATGTCATAAATAGCATTTTCAGTGCAAAATTAATTCCCGAAAGTCAGCCTTTTCCTTTTTCCCTCCTTTTAATCTTTCGGAAGCCATAACTTTCTCATTTTAACTCCGTTTGAGCCCATTCAAATTTCTCAATTCATCAAAAAGTCCAAATTTAAAATATTTGAAATTTATTTGATATTTCAAATATTTAAATTTCAAATTCCAATGCCTAGTTTAATTTCAAAGCCTCAGTTCCATTCCAAATTTTTCTGTGCACTTTCAAAATTCAAATTCAAATCTTGCAAAGTCTCCATAAAATCCATTCTTTTTTCCTTGGTCCAAATATTGTCTCAGTAATTTCTTTTCCCAACCGATCTTCCAGATATTCGTTCTCCCTCGTGTGAACCCCAAATCCGTACTTTCTCCTAAATTCTTCTAAAATCATGATCTATCCATCTATGGCCTCTATTTGGATTTTTGAGTTTATTTAAATTTTATTTGTATTTATTTTATTTGTTTTGTTTGTCTGTCTTTTCGCGCGTAGATTCCGCCGTCGCCGAGGAATTCGTCGAGTCGCAGCAAGAAGACCCAAATAGCGCTCAAGAAGGCAAGTCTCCTTTGATCATCTTGAACCTATGATTTTGAAATGTTTTAATTATTTTAAATTATGTGCATTGCTATTTATATAAAATATTAGTTCAAATCTTAAGGCATTAGTTATATCCAAACTTGTTATGCCCTCATTTGAATTCGAATGCCATGTACCTTTGCAACCCTAGAAATTCCTTTGACTCATTAATGAGAGTAATATATTTAATTGTTGGTATTAGAATGGTAGAAAAAATGCTTAGCCATGCTATTGAATACCTCATAAATCTTGCAAATGGGAAATTATGAATTATTGTAATACCCTTGTTTTTATAAATTTAGTGGTAATTGGAGTTGCCACTGTTCTTTTAAAATAAACTAAAATGTGAAAGTTGGTTTAGATTAGGGTGGATGGTAAGTTTGGATTGGTGCAGCAAGCACGAGATCTTGTAAAGTGTATGTTCCACCCTAGTCAATTAAGGACCGACGCTTGTGTTTGTCCAGACTGAGCATTAACCGTACAACCACAAGTCTATATAGGTACGACCTAGCTGACTAACTTACGATAGTCTAGTTTAGGTGCCACCAGTGGAAAGTGGGTGCCAGGGATGGACTGGTTATTCACAATGAGGGACAGGGATTTACTGTACTCATATGGCGCAAGAGGGGGCTTCGGTTCGGGCGGTTAGCCTACCTGCGGTGAAACCTCAGCGGGTGGTATCTAGCTAGATTAGAGTAAGGTAAAAGGCTTTGTGATATTTTATCTGGGTCTCATGCCAAAGGAAGCGTGTTGACCTTTAGGATAATTTATCTCTTATGGGTAAAGTTGTACAACCTCTGCAGAGTGTAAAACTATTCGAATAGCCGTGCCCACGGTCAAGGGCGGGCAAGGAATGCATGCACATGGTAGATTTCTGGTTTTGTTTTAAAATCAAAAGTTTTGTATTCCGAGAGTGGAGGGAACTCTTGAAAGGGAATCCTGGCGGTTGGAGCCAGAGAGGGTGGATGTAACCCGCAGTATTAAACTTGTTCAAGATGTTTAAGCTAGTGTTGGTAGATGGAACCTTCACTATAGAATTATTGATAGTTTCTGTTAAAACATTTACTTTATTAAATTGATGCCTTCAAAATAATTAGAAGTAATTAAATGAAAATGTTGCTTTGTGCAAAAGAACCATATAGCCTTCCTTTGTCAAGCCTTGCATCTATGCATTTTTCCCAAGACTTGCGGAGTACTTTATGTACTCACATGCTACACTTAAAATAAATCTCAGAAGATTGTGAAGCTCAAGAAGGTGGCTACGACTACTGCTTCGCTTGTGGCTGTGATGGATTCTTCCCGGAGGACTAGGTCACGCTTCCCCAGTCAACTGCCTGTGGCATATTGATGGGTCTACTTTGAATTTACCTTGCTTCCGCTGTGTTTTGATTGTGTGAGGTCTTAAAACCTCTAATGTAATAATGAGACCTGGTGGTCAGTACTTTTTAATATTGTAATAAAGCGTTGCTGGTTATGTATTCATTTCTGTTTAACTGTGTGCACTAGCGTTGATCTGGGACTAGTGCAGTAATACACAGAGGGTCCGGGTTCGGAAATCCGGGGTCCCGACAATCACAGAGGAATCCGGATTGTAAAATTTGGTTCCTTACAGTACCGCACTGAACTCGAAGCCACCCTCACCGGACCAGTCCCTAAACCCTACCATGGCCGCACCATGAGCCACCGCCGGCTGAATCACCCTTAAGTGGACAGCACACCTGAGGCCACCCAAACTCACTCCACCCCCTTCATGTAGTTTCCTATGCCTATAGATGGTTAAAATGACCTCACCCTTGCCGAAAAGTCGTCGGGGTAACCCCTTGTCATGGTACAGCTTGCAGCACCTCCTCTCCCCGCCGCCTGCAACTACCCATTCCCGACTACTCCCATGCCGCAAAATGGAACCACTGCAGAAGAGGGTAGCCTACCGTACCCTCCTCAACCATCGGAGAGTATCGTCGGTGCGAACCGTGGAGGCGGCTACTCCTCTATTTTGCACCAGAGAGAAGAAGCCAGAGGTAGAAGACTAAGCTGGGGTTAGCATCGAAGCGCATTCTTGGCCATCCGTGTGTCGCCCATCAGTGGATAGTGCACACGCATGGCTGGGCCTTAACCGCCACATGTTTTGGGCAGAGCCAGTCGACCACTACCCATTCCCGACTACTCCCATGCCGCAAAATGGAACCACTGCAGAAGAGGGTAGCCTACCGTACCCTCCTCAACCATCGGAGAGTATCGTCGGTGCGAACCGTGGAGGCGGCTACTCCTCTATTTTGCACCAGAGAGAAGAAGCCCAGAGGTAGAAGACTAAGCTGGGGTTAGCATCGAAGCGCATTCTTGGCCATCCGTGTGTCGCCCATCAGTGGATAGTGCACACGCATGGCTGGGCCTTAACCGCCACATGTTTTGGGCAGAGCCAGTCGACCCAACAGAACCCTGTGGTCCGCGGACTTGGTCTACGGTAGACCGGGCCCACCGGTCATTCAAATCATTTTTTCCGCTCGGAAAATTCGAATTTGCTGATGTCATAAATAGCATTTTCAGTGCAAATTAATTCCCGAAAGTCAGCCTTTTCCTTTTTCCCTCCTTTTAATCTTTCGGAAGCCATAACTTTCTCATTTTAACTCCGTTTGAGCCCATTCAAATTTCTCAATTCATCAAAAAGTCCAAATTTAAAATATTTGAAATTTTATTTGATATTTCAAATATTTAAATTTCAAATTCCAATGCCTAGTTTAATTTCAAAGCCTCAGTTCCATTCCAAATTTTCTGTGCACTTTCAAAATTCAAATTCAAATCTTGCAAAGTCTCCATAAAATCCATTCTTTTTTCCTTGGTCCAAATATTGTCTCAGTAATTTCTTTTCCCAACCGATCTTCCAGATATTCGTTCTCCCTCGTGTGAACCCCAAATCCGCACTTTCTCCTAAATTCTTCTAAAATCATGATCTATCCATCTATGGCCTCTATTTGGATTTTTGAGTTTATTTAAATTTTATTTGTATTTATTTTATTTGTTTTGTTTGTCTGTCTTTTCGCGCGTAGATTCCGCCGTCGCCGAGGAATTCGTCGAGTCGCAGCAAGAAGACCCAAATAGCGCTCAAGAAGGGCAAGTCTCCTTGATCATCTTGAACCTATGATTTTGAAATGTTTTAATTATTTTAAATTATGTGCATTGCTATTTATATAAAATATTAGTTCAAATCTTAAGGCATTAGTTATATCCAACCTTGTTATGCCCTCATTTGAATTCGAATGCCATGTACCTTTGCAACCCTAGAAATTCCTTGACTCATTAATGAGAGTAATATATTTAATTGTTGGTATTAGAATGGTAGAAAAAATGCTTAGCCATGCTATTGAATACCTCATAAATCTTGCAAATGGGAAATTATGAATTATTGTAATACCCTTGTTTTTATAAATTTAGTGGTAATTGGAGTTGCCACTGTTCTTTTAAAATAAACTAAAATGTGAAAGTTGGTTTAGATTAGGGTGGATGGTAAGTTTGGATTGGTGCAGCAAGCACAAGATCTTGTAAAGTGTATGTTCCACCCTAGTCAATTAAGGACCGACGCTTGTGTTTGTCCAGACTGAGCATTAACCGTACAACCACAAGTCTATATAGGTACGACCTAGCTGACTAACTTACGATAGTCTAGTTTAGGTGCCACCAGTGGAAAGTGGGTGCCAGGGATGGACTGGTTATTCACAATGAGGGACAGGGATTTACTGTACTCATATGGCGCAAGAGGGGGCTTCGGTTCGGGCGGTTAGCCTACCTGCGGTGAAACCTCAGCGGGTGGTATCTAGCTAGATTAGAGTAAGGTAAAGGCTTTGTGATATTTTATCTGGGTCTCATGCCAAAGGAAGCGTGTTGACCTTTAGGATAATTTATCTCTTTATGGGTAAAAGTTGTACAACCTCTGCAGAGTGTAAAACTATTCGAATAGCCGTGCCCACGGTCAAGGGCGGGCAAGGAATGCATGCACATGGTAGATTTCTGGTTTTGTTTTAAAATCAAAAGTTTTGTATTCCGAGAGTGGAGGGAACTCTTGAAAGGGAATCCTGGCGGTTGGAGCCAGAGAGGGTGGATGTAACCCGCAGTATTAAACTTGTTCAAGATGTTTAAGCTAGTGTTGGTAGATGGAACCTTCACTATAGAATTATTGATAGTTTCTGTTAAAACATTTACTTTATTAAATTGATGCCTTCAAAAATAATTAGAAGTAATTAAATGAAAATGTTGCTTTGTGCAAAAGAACCATATAGCCTTCCTTTGTCAAGCCTTGCATCTATGCATTTTTCCCAAGACTTGCGGAGTACTTTATGTACTCACATGCTACACTTAAAATAAATCTCAGAAGATTGTGAAGCTCAAGAAGGTGGCTACGACTACTGCTTCGCTTGTGGCTGTGATGGATTCTTCCCGGAGGACTAGGTCACGCTTCCCCAGTCAACTGCCTGTGGCATATTGATGGGTCTACTTTGAATTTACCTTGCTTCCGCTGTGTTTTGATTGTGTGAGGTCTTAAAACCTCTAATGTAATAATGAGACCTGGTGGTCAGTACTTTTTAATATTGTAATAAAGCGTTGCTGGTTATGTATTCATTTCTGTTTAACTGTGTGCACTAGCGTTGATCTGGGACTAGTGCAGTAATACACAGAGGGTCCGGGTTCGGAAATCCGGGGTCCCGACAATCACAGAGGAATCCGGATTGTAAAATTTGGTTCCTTACAGTACCGCACTGAACTCGAAGCCACCCTCACCGGACCAGTCCCTAAACCCTACCATGGCCGCACCATGAGCCACCGCCGGCTGAATCACCCTTAAGTGGACAGCACACCTGAGGCCACCCAAACTCACTCCACCCCCTTCATGTAGTTTCCTATGCCCTATAGATGGTTAAAATGACCTCACCCTTGCCGAAAAGTCGTCGGGGTAACCCCTTGTCATGGTACAGCTTGCAGCACCTCCTCTCCCCGCCGCCTGCAACTACCCATTCCCGACTACTCCCATGCCGCAAAATGGAACCACTGCAGAAGAGGGTAGCCTACCGTACCCTCCTCAACCATCGGAGAGTATCGTCGGTGCGAACCGTGGAGGCGGCTACTCCTCTATTTTGCACCAGAGAGAAGAAGCCAGAGGTAGAAGACTAAGCTGGGGTTAGCATCGAAGCGCATTCTTGGCCATCCGTGTGTCGCCCATCAGTGGATAGTGCACACGCATGGCTGGGCCTTAACCGCCACATGTTTTGGGCAGAGCCAGTCGACCCAACAGATTGAATTCAGTTTAAACCGCCTGGGCCAAACACTGTTCACAAAAAGGTTGGCCCACCACTATTCATTACTATAGCAACAATGTTCATCCAAGGAACAAAAATCAATAATACCTCCTTTTTGACCATTTCGACCTCGCGAGTTCATTTCTGACTTTTGTTCTGCCAACCTAAGTCCCGACCAAACCCAAATCTACACTGTTCCAAAATCAATCTGCCACCATATATCCGCCTATTACTATTCATCCTAAAAATATGTCCGACATACCTACAACCATTTTGATTGTCTTAAATCCACCTAGCTCATATCCAACTCCGATCAGCCAAATCACGAACCACCTAAATATTGACCAACCAAACCTATTCCCTTTGCATCTTTTGTTTATTTTATTGTACTTTGTTCCCAGCTTGCATTTTATAAAGCAGAAACTTATTTGTATTTGTTCTTTTGTGTTAGCATCCAGATTCAGCCAGCTGGTACGTGGAAGAACTACAGGAGCTATCAAGCAGTTGACATAAACTGGAAAATTCTATGGTAAAATAATCGGACTATGGATAAAGAGTCAAGTCACATGTTTTTTATCATATTGAATTCCATGATATTTAAATTATTTAATTACAATATTTTCATTATTGTTATTTACGCAATGTTATTTAGTTAAAATAAATGTTTAGAATGACATGTAAATTAGTTATGTACTACCACTAAAAAAATGCCCTTTTTAATTTTACGCCATATTCACCTTGACAACCTTAGTAATATTTAAATTACTATATAAATAATTGTAGAATAATTTATCAGAAATTCTGTACTACTAAGTGACTTGGCATTTTGCCAATAGATTTAGTTGAATTGTTCTAGGGTAAGGATGTATCGTGAAGAGCTACTAGATGGTTGGAGTCTATGACCTTACCCTATGGAGGAGGCTTGAGTAGTGTGGTGGAAGTGCCATAGAGCACTAAGGATCTGGTTTGTGGATAGTTGTCTTGTGGTGAAAAGTAAGGAATAGAACCTTATGCTAAGTAAAGGACACAGTGATAGTTAAGCTACAAGTGTTCACCTAATAACCCTGGTCTAGAATTGTTCAACTCGAATGAATCTCTATAGGAGGTAGGAGTGAAGGGGCATGGTATGGGAATAATAAAACCATACTTAACAATGGTTGATCCTCAGAAATCAGGCTGGGGCATTCCGCTTTGGTTAGTGGATACCTAAGTTTGTGTAGTATATAACCTATTGGATAGAGGCTATATAAAAAATTAGGCAATGAAAAACCTTATTTTCTCAACTCAGTCGCACGTTAGCTATAGCGTGTCTATAGCTTGACATTGAGAGTTTGAGAAATCTTGTGAGTAAAGCTAGGCTACTATGCAGAGTAAAATAAATGGTATTTGAATACGTCGTGCTTCTGGTAAATGAAGCTGTGTTTAATGGGTGATTCCAACAGCAAGGCATAAGTAATTTTCTTTATGTTTTGATCTGAGTAAGGTGAGTAATCAAGTGTTGAAGCCCCCCTAATCTTAAGAAGTTGTTGTTTTATGATTTCTTGTTTACAAATATTTATAAATAAAACTGCATCCACACTCTCATTAATAAAATTAGTATATCCCCATCCATTGATAATCCTGGCAAGTAGATAAACTAGGATTTACCCATGTGGCTTGCGGAGTATGTAATGTATCAATCTTGCTTAATTTTATCAGAACACATACGAAAGAGGAAAGGATACTTCGAGATTTTGTGTTAAGAGTTACGACTGCACTAAAGCGTTCCTGTGGAGATTTATTTGGTTCTTCTGAATGTAAGCAAAGTTTTGGGATTGGATGCCCATATTGTTTATTAAGTTGACCTTTAGGTCCTATTTTAAACCAAATTAACTCTTTTAAATGTTTGTAAGCAGGCATAATACTCCTTCTGCCCGCAATGAAACTCCTAGGCTGTTGCGGGACGTACAAATACCGTGTTCCCTAAAACAGGGGTGTCTTAACAGCCCACTATCGTAGCGTAAGAATAGAGGGGCATTTCGGGTGGTGGGCATTGCTCTTGCTATTGTAGAAAAAGTTTTACATGTTTTCTTATGTACGGTACTAACTGAATGTACATGTTTTGCTATAGATAAACAAATATCATAATGCCCTAATACATTAGGTTGACATCGTCAAGAACTGCCTGCTCCATGGCTCTATAGAGGGTCCATAAATTGATTATAATAGACACTGTCCTGAGTTTAGTTATATCGGCTAAAATCACATGCGATCATTTTTCTCTTTGTACTATCTCTCACGAACAGCCAGAATTCAAAAACTATAAACCAAAAACTAAAAGCTACAACAAAAGCCCCACCAATCATCAATGTTATATGTGATTTTCATTTTCCAATTTGGAGGGGGTAATACACTTAGTGGTTAGTCCCCATTCTCTTCCACATATCGAAGTATCAAATTTGTAAATAATTTCCTATGCATACAGGGGACTCGTTGCGTCCAAGTAACAGTGCTCTAGAGCGTGTCGAATTTTGACTTATAAGCTCGTAGATATTTTCTCATAGTCCTTAGATCTTGTGGGTGTTTGTGTGTGTTGGACAATCCAAGTCGCTACAAAACCTCTGTTGCAAGGATAGGGAGTGGAAGTATGAATTGTTATGCTAATATCTGTACTAGCTAAAATCATAATTCTCTTCATAATCACTATTGTAAACAGCAAAAAATTCAGCCAAAAGCTATAAGCTACAGCCATAAGCCAAAAAACGAACTGGGATATGTTCGGCCCGACTTTGGATTTAGTTAACTAGTTTTAAAATGGTGTGTTTTTAAGCCAAGGTTTATAAGTTGATTATAATAGACACTGTTTTGGGTTTAACTATACCGGCTGAAATCACATGCAATCATTTTTCTTTTCATACTATCTCTTACAAACAGCCAGAAAGCTAAAATCCAAAATCTATAGTAAAAAGACCCACCAATCCTCAATGTTATATGTTATCTTCATTTTCCAATTCGGAGGGGGTAACACACTTAGTGGTTAGTCCCCATTCTCTTTCACAAATCGAAGTATCAAATTTGTAAACAATTTCCTATGCATGCAGGGGACACGTTGCGTCCAAGTAACTGTGCTCTAGAGCGTGTCGACTAATAAGCGCATAGATATTTTCTCGTAGTCTCCAGATCTTGTGGGTGTTTGTGTGTGTGGTTGGACAATCTTAGTTGCTGCAAAACCTCTGTTGCATGGATAGGGACGAGAAGTATGAATTGTTCAGCCAATATCTGTACAAATTAAAATCGTATTTCTCTCCGTAATCTCTGTCGCGAACAGTAAAAACTTCAAAAATTTTAGCCAAAAGACATAAGCCAAAAACAGAACAGGAATGCATTCGGCCCAGCTTGGGTTTTAGTTAACTAGTTTTAAAACGGTATGTTTTTTCAAGGTAGAGTCTATAAGTTGATTATAATAGACATTGTCTTGAGTTTAGCTATACTGGTTAAAATCACATACATTTATTTTCTGTTCGTACTGTCTCTCACGAACAGCCATAATTAAAAAGTATAAGCCAAAAATAGAAAGCCACAGTAAAAAAATCCCACCAATCGTCGATGTTATATGTGATCTTCATTTTCCAATTCGAAGGAGGTAACACGCTTAGTGGTTAGTCCCCATTCTCTTCCACACAAACAATTTCCTATGCATGCAGGGGACTCTTTGCGTCCAAGTAACAGTGCTCCAGAGCGTGTCAAATGTCGACTAATAAGCTCGTAGATATTTTCTCGTAGTCTTCAGATCTTGTGGGTGTTTGTGTGTCAGGTTGGACAATCCTAGTAGCTGTAAAACCTATGTTGCAAGGATAGGGACTGGAAGTATGAATTGTTCATCCAATATTTGTACCAGTCAAAATTATAATTCTCTCCGTAGTCTGTCACGAACAACAAAATATTCAAAAAATTTAGCCAAAAGCATAAGCCAAAAACAGAACAGAAATGCATTCGGCCCAGCTTTGGTTTTAGTTAACTAGTTTTAAAACGGTATGTTTTTTCAAGGTAGGGTCTATAAGTTGATTATAATAGATATTGTCTTGAGTTTAGCTATATCGGCCAAAATCACATGCGATCATTTTCTCTTTGTACTGTCTCTTACGAATAGCCATAATTAAAAACTATAAACCAAAAATTAAAAGCTTTTTTTAAAAAATCCCACCAATCGTCAATGTTATATGTGATCTTCATTTTCCAATTCGGAGGGGGGTAACACAGTGGTTAGTCCCCATTCTCTTCCACACATCGAAGTATCAAATTTGTAAACAATTTTCTATGCATGCAGGGGACTCGTTGCGTCCAAGTAATAGTGCTCTAGAGCGTGTTGAATGTCAACTAATAAGCTCGTAGATATTTTTTCGTAAGTTTTTAGATCTTGTGGATGTTTGTCTGTTAATCCTAGTCGCTGCAAAACCTCTGTTGCAAGACAGGGACTATAAGTATGAATTGTTCGGCACCCCATTCCATGGGTCACTCTTCGATCAAAACTTCACTCTCCCATTGATTTGACTACTCGAGTCTCCGGTTCCCGGAAGGACATCATCTGGTCACCGATTCTGTCGATTCAAGGATACAAGCCACAATTTTCTTTCACAAAGATCCTGGATTCGGCTCCTGCCAATCTGGTGAGCCAGGTTGGTTCTAATTCTATGAACCACAGTTCTGATTTTCCAACACGGCTGTAACCGTTCATTTCTCTAGGATATCACTTCTATCAGCTCAGAAATAGTGAGCGATCTTTTCGACACTTCATAAATAATCCTAAAAAGGTAATTAATACAATAGTTACGGGGTTGTGCAGATTTTTTAATTGCTAAACGATTGATTAGCGTAGCTAACTTCAAACATGGCATCTAACCAATATAAAGACCTTGTGATTTATCAAATCCTAAAAACCCCGAAACTAAACTTGAACCTAGCCTGTAGGCAACTCGAATGCCACAGACATTGTTGATGCTAAAAATTAGAATCAGTAAATAAAGTCAGTATAGGATTTCAATCAACTTCTGTCGGATGAATAATGGTAGGATCGTGATCTATCTAGGCCCTCGCTATTGTCTTCTGTGTGACCGAGCCACTTGTATTAAGTTTAAACTTGAAATCGGTAAACAAAGGCAGTCTCCGATTGCAATCATCTTTTGTTGGATGAATAATGACAAGACCGCGATCCTATCTGAAACAAAACTCAAAAGACATATTATACCTATCCGATAGTACGTGCCTTGACTAGCACCAACCAGCGATTCTGCAGTTTTACGTGTCACCGTTGTCCATTGCTAATGTGTGGCCTTGAACGCTCAGAAACGTACTAGCCGACGAGACCTTGGCCCAAACTGAAGGGAAAGGCGCTTTCGTGAACAGGCTGTCAAAAGGAGTTCCCGCCAGGACAGGTAATACTAAACTTTTTACTTGATTTGGTAGTGACGTCCTGGCCAGGGAAGAAATTCTCACTTAAATTTGTCTAGTCATTTCTTTACACACCCTTCTTCGCTGTGATTTATATGTTATGTAGCTGCATGTCCTACGAGTAAACTTGGTAGAAAAAAGATTAGAAATTGAATTTAACTTGATGTGGTATTTTGCCATTTAATGGTAAGGAAAGTGAGGAGAGAGAAAGAGGCTTACTACCGGGTCCCACTATGCTTTTTTGTTTTTATTGACTGGTGATGTGGAGGAGGTACGGTGTGCTGATTGGTTGCAAATGGAGCAAAACCACCCATAAAACTAACCTTGGGTGTCATTTACGCTGGTTTAGATGGTTCGAGGGTGCAAATTAGACGTTTTTTATGTTCAGGGTTTTAATTAGACAAACGTGATGGGGGAGGGGGAGAGTACTTTGGAGTTTTTCCTAATGATAATGTGGATGGTTTCTGGAAATCTTTGATTGGTCCATGTGGTATTTTCATGTGTGTTCCTTGGCTCACTCTGTTTGCTTAACCCTCCATTGCGTACTCATTCTATCACTATGGCATTCATCTGTATCTATTGATTCCTAGTACGACTAGAGAAGCATTCTGTTGTTGACTCAGACGTGAGTTGTCTTTAGTACAATACCAAAATTATCCTTAGATGTTTTAGACTATAAATAAAGATGCCCTTTTAACACTCGCCACTGGTTGGTGTGTGCTGGGAGGCCATGGGCCGTGCGGGCACAAAATTCGGCCCAAAAACGAAAAAAAGTAGAGGGGGAGGAGGAAAGAAAAAAGGAGGAAAATCGTGCCAGTGGGGTTTTTGTGATTTAGTCCCTAGATTTTTGGTACATTAAGTTATTTTGTTGAGAATATGAAACTAGCTATAAATTTGACCCCTGAAGTTTGTCAAATTAGCAATCTAGTCTAGTAGACCGAATTTACTCCCCAAAGATTTAATTCTTAGATTATTTAAAACTTCATTATAATCTAGTTAGCTTGTGGTATTATTGTTACATGTTCTAGATTTATTTTCTTTGGCATATTATTTTTGCTTATTAGTAATTCCAAAAATTGCTTATTAATTAGTAGAAAATAATTAAAATGCTAGAAAATTCCAAACAAATCCTAAATAATGTCTACTAAATAGATAAAATCCATACTTTACTGATTTAGCAATATTCATACTATTTACCTATCATAAATTTAGAAATATGCATGAATAATGTTGGAAATATCTAACATCGCTTAGAAGGAGTTTGCCGAACTCGCCCTGGATGGTAGCAACTACCTCACATGGGCAATAGATGCTAAGATCAACTTGATGGCCCGATCACTTGGCGTCGCCATAACCCAACGAGCAGCTGGGCTCCAGCCATTCTTGATGCCACGAAATGTGCGGCACTACACTTCTTGAGGCACCACATCCATCCAGACCTGATGTCTGAGTACCTACTAGAAAAGCAGTCGTTGGCATTGTGGAACTCGCTGAAGGAAAGATATGACCAGCAAAGGTCTATCATGCTACCTGATGCATAGCGTGAGTGGACCAACATCAGGTTCCAGGATTTCAAGAAGGTGTCTGCATATAATTTTGCCATTCATAAAAGTGTCGCCAAGCTCAGGTTTTGTAACCAGAAAATCATGGATGCTAAGATGATAGACAAGACTCTGAGCACTTTCCACCCTACTCACATAACACTCCATCAATAGTACCGTTAAGCCAAGTACAAGAAGTACTCAAAACTAATTACCACTCTTCTTGACGTAGAGAAGAATGATGAGTTACTGATGGAAAACTACTAGACTCGTCCCATTGGGTCACAACCACTATCGGAAGCTCATGCTAATTTCCAGAGGACCAGTGGTAGCCAGGGCCGCGAAGAGGGATCTTTGGGTGGACAATAGAAGAAGCTAAATGTGTAGAAGGCAAATGGCAAGCCCCGCTAGATGGTGCAAGGGAGAGGCAAGCAACAAAAGCCAGACTCTGGCAACAAGAATGCCTACCCACTTGCGCCTTGCTATAGGTGTGGTTGTGTAGATCATTGGTCCCGTACTTGCCGCACCCCAATGTAACACCCCAAAAGTGATTCGAGAGTTAATCGATTAATTGGAGGGAAGGACCATATAGAAAAGAGTTAAATAGGGATTTTTAGAGGGGGAATTTCTGAAAATTATGGCAACCTGGGCCTGGGCCTTGGCCCAAGAGGTGGCTGGCCAAAAAGGGGGGAGTCACCCCTCCCCCAAACCCTAACCGCCACCCCTTCTCCCCCTCTCCTCTCCCCTTGTGGCCGCCACCCCTCTCTTCCCCTTGCACCTCCCATGTCCAGCAGCACCTCCTCCTCCTCCATTGAAGCCCCTACTGTTGGTGAAGAAGATCCCCTTTGCTGCCGTCGAGTGGAGGAAGGAGATCGATCACCGGGAGGTGTTTTTGACCCGGAAGTCGGAGAAGAGGAAAGGAAAAGGGAAAAGGAAGGGAGAGAAAGACGTGTGGTGTTCATCGTGTTCTTCAGTGGTTCGTCAAGAGTAACCTCTATTTCCCCTGATTAGGTGCATATTTTAATTGTTGTAGCAATGTCGGTAGTCTGATCTGCTCAGGACAGTTGGTTATCTATTTTTATTAAATCTTCTTGTTGAAACCTCTGGCATAGGTAACTATTCAGGGGAGGTTCTGCCGAAATTTTATGAGACGTATTTAGTTTATCCTTGTTATTACTAGTTTGGCAGCATTCCAGGTCAATGTTTGGCTGGGGTGTTACGGTTGGTATCAGAGTGGGCTGTAGGTCCGTGGTAAACGAAATATTAATTTTGACACACTAAGCACTGTAGGTGGGAATGGGGTTTGCATTGCATCTACGTTTCCGTCAGTTATCATAGTTGAATGTGTGCTTAATGTTTGACTTTGTACGTTTTATGAGATGATCTTTTGTGCCTACGATTTGATTATATGATTGATATGTGTGGTGATGGTTGATGTCGAGAAATAGAGATCGCGGTGTGGTCATTGGCATGGCCAGGTTATATCACTATTCGTGGTATTGAAATGGTGAAGGATTTTTCCTTGAGCAACCTAGTTTCAGAGGTTAGGAATGAGTTCTTTAGAAAAGTTTCTCTCTTCCTTGAGTTGAATTTGGTATTTCTTATCCTGTTGTGTTGAAAATGCATGAGACAACCAAAGAAAATATTGAACGCATGAATGCTAAATATAAACTTGCTGGTAGTAAAGGAAGAAAGCATTTAACTTTTCAACCGTGTGATTTAGTTTGGTTGCATTTGAGAAAAGATAGATTTCCTGAATTGAGGAGGTCTAAGTTGATGCCTAGAGCTGATGGTCCTTTCAAAGTGTTGGAAAAGATTAATGATAATGCATATAAACTTGAGTTACATGCAGATTTTGGGGTTAGTCCCACCTTTAACAATACACATTTGAAGCCATACTTGGAAGAAGATGAGCTTGAGTCGCGGACGACTCAAATGCAAGAAGGGGAGGATGATGAGGACATCCTTTCCATGGATACAACCATGCCAACTCCAAAACAAGCTCAACAAACTAAAACTATGATACAAGGACCAATGACTCGAGCGCGAGCACGTCAACTTAACCATCAGGTGAACGTGTTCCTAAGTTTGCATACAAATGTTTCAAAGAATGGAATACTACTTAATTGTTGTCATGATTTAATCATCCTTACGAACCATGGGGGAAAAACCACATGAGCTCAAGTGTAGAAGTGGAACCGTCAAGCGCAATTCAAGTCTTGTTCGCGAGTTCGACTCAGATTCGGCCTTCTTAACATCGTCAACTTCAA